>JACGTJ010001692.1:0-11211 GCA_014858695.1 Chrysomya rufifacies | reverse complement strand
TAAAAACATCCATAAGATTTGAAATTAAAGAAAATTATATTATACAGGTTTGAAACTTCCGAAATTTTCCATAATAATTGAAAATTACGAAATTTTCCATAATATTTGAATTAATATTAAGCCCTAATTTAATCTAGTTATATTCTATATTATAAAAGAATATTAGGAGAGAATTGACCTTTTTTAAATTCTGTTAATTTTCTAATGAAATCAGCATCTACTATAAAGAATTAAAATTTTTGGAAACTTTCAAATCAAATCTTTATTTCCGAAAATGTTCCAACACAAATTGAAAGAATTGAACTTTTCGAAAACTTTATAAAAAGAAAATGAAATTTACGAAAATGTTTTTTTTTTAAACAAATTTATCGCCAACTTTATAAATAGAATCGATATTTTCTAAAAAGAATATAAATTTTTAAAAACGTTCCATAAGAAATTTAGTATTTTCAAAAATTATCATAAAAGTTAAAATGTTCTAAGAAATTAAATTTTTGAATATTTCATTTGATTTTTTTTTTAATTTCCATACGAATTGATTTTTTTTTAAACTTCCACAGAATTGAAATTTTTAAAAATTTTTATAAGAATTGAAATTTTCTAAAAACATCCATAAGATTTGAAATTAAAGAAAATTATATTATACAGGTTTGAAATTTTCCATAATATTTTAAAATTATGAAATTTTCCATAGTAATTGAAATTTTCAAAAATTTCCATAAGAATTGAAATTGTCATAAAAATTAAAATGTTTTAAAATTTCCATTAGAATTGAAATTTTCATGAGAATTAAAAGTTTTTCATAAAAACTTAAATTTATAAAAATTTTCCCAAAGAAATAAAATTTTTCGCCATTTTTCTTTCTAGTATCGATGTTTTCTATAAAAATCAATGTATTTGAACATTTTCTATATGAAGAAGAAATATTTAGATTAATTCACATTTTTAATAATACTTTATTTTCGTTACCTGATTGAATATCTATAAATTATCATGTCAAATAAAAAAAAAAAACTTAACTTTTTATTTTGAATTTCCGTCAATTAAAGCAATAATATATTTTAGAATTAAAAAAAAAGAAAAAAAATTTATTTAATCAAACCATTAACAATAACAAAATTTCTATTGCTTTCCATTCTACAAATAAAATATATATAAACTCTTTAAATGGTTGAATGTTCCTTGTGCTATTTTATGAATTTTATATTTCGCTTAATTTATAATGCATTAGTCTCTGCTTTGGAATATCCCATATTTGTATTCCTGTGTTGTTTTCTATTAGCGTTGGCTATAGTTTCTAATTTTCATGCTGCTAAATTAATCTGCGATCTAAGTACAAGTGCAGCAAGATCATGCAGGAGTTTAGGAAATATTACGGTGGATTATGGTTTACATAGAGGTAAATTTTAAATAGTAAAATAAAAAAGAAGTTAAAAGTAAATATTTCCTTCTAGGACCCCATACTTGGCAGTATTCGGGAGAAAATCAATCACCCATTAATATTTTAGATGCTAATACCCGGAAATTAGCTATACGTGAGCTATTAACCTGGAATCATTATGATGATTTACCATATAGTATTATAATGGAAAATACTGGACACACGGGTGTGTTTTTCATTCCAATTATAGAAAAGAACTTCTGTATTAATTTCTTCATTAGTTATAATTAAAGCAAAATTTTCTGGCAACATACCCACCTTAAGTGGTGCCGATCTATTGGCCAGTTATACTTTCATAGAAATATGTTTTCGTTGGAGTTTGTTTAATAATGAAGGATCTGAGCACATGTTAAATTATCAGAAATTTCCTTTAGAATTGCAAGCAATGCATCGTACTGGTCCCACAAATGATTGTGTTTCTAGTTATGATTTATTAATGGTGGCCTATTTTTTTGAGGTTATGTATATTAATTCTTAAGATAAAACAAATTTAATTAAATTCTAATATAAAATAGATCTCGCGTCACAATCCCTATTTGGATCCTATTATACAAAATCTGCATCGCATACAAAATTATGGCACAAAAATAGAAATACCACCTTTTCCTCTAAGCTATTTGTGTCATCAATTTCGTTCGGGTTTTTATAGTTATGGTGGTTCGATCACTGAACCTCCTTGTTATCAAGGTGCAGAATGGTTTGTATTTCCCGAACCTTTGGCCATTAGTGAACGACAACTTAATGAATTTCGTAAAATCTTAAGTGGTAATGGCAGGACTCTTATTATACGCAATGCTCGTCCAGTTCAGAACATAAATAGTGAACGAGTGATTAATTTCAATGAATATAATCCTTTAGATATGAATTGTATGTCAAAATCATCAGTGGATACAGTAGCTTCAGAGGAATATGTATTGGATTGATTCTTTTTGATTTATGCTAATAAATATATATTTTGTTTTATAGATCAATAAATGATTGTTTGATATTGAGAAAAGCATTTGTTTTTTAAAACCAAAATTCATCTAAATAGCTTTAAACACATTTATTACTATTTAGCATTTTGCACTTTCAGACCATATTAATTTTTAATAAACAATAAGATTTATAATGTTTTTAAGTTAGTAAAATTTAATTAATAAGTTCAATAAATGATTAAATGATAAAAAAAAACAAAAGTTAAGAACCTAAATAATACTTTGATTTATTTGAGAAATTTTGTTATTTTGGTAATAAATTTTTATAAAAATTAATATATAGACGATAATCAGTTTTAGACATTATAAAGCCAATTAATTGAAGAACATCAATTATAATTGATTGTTAATTAGTGTAGCGTTATAAAATTATATAGTTTTAGACATGTGACTGGTAGTGTTAATAAATAATAAAAACAAATGAAGAAAATAAAATCGCGTCATTCTCGTTATGGATAATTTTGATTAATTTTAAATAAGAAATAATGAAAGTAAATATTTAAAAATATTCTCTACTTAACTGCAGAATTTTGCATTTGGGGCACGTGTGCCATTATTTAGTATCTCTAAAACCGTGAAAAGATTCTTTTGACGAGAACATATGTTCTAATACTTAATAACAAAATCGATCTTCCACGATGTTTTCTTATCCAAATGTTGATAAATAAAAATATTTGGATCATTTTCGACTGTCTAGAATTTAATTGCAAAGCAATTTATCATGGGATGTATATATAAAAGCTATTAAGTTTGCGGATGATAAATACAATTGATTTACTCTATAAATTTAAAAATAATTTTGATACCAAAAGGAAGCTAAAACTAATGAATTAAAATCTCTGTAATGGTCACAAAACTAAAAACAGAAATCTACTAAGTTAGTTTTCACGTATAGGGTTTAAATTGTAAGCAGAAGTTACTGAGCCTTAAAAGCAACCACATTGTAGAGTTACTATGAACTTCGGGAACTAAGGGTAATAATGCTAACGAAATCGATGAATATGTAGTAATTGGCCCTTTTTAGGCGATGTCCTAAAACTTCCAGTTGTTGTAGACAATGAAATTAATAGTTGGAGTTTTTTCAACCGGATGATTTGTAATTAGGACCAGCAGACGTTTTGGCCTTTTTGACCACACAAAAGTACTCAAACTTTCAGTTTATCGATATATAGCAGTTGTTAGATGAGTAGGAGTCGGTGCTGCATCATTAATCCGATTACCCACCACACAAGAATCCAAACAGTCTTGCCAAGTGCAATTTATATAATCTAGAGTTTTTGAATGACGTTCTGTTAACATGATCCTACTGTCTTCGAATTTTTAAATCTATATCATTAGCCTAAAAGTCTTTTGGACTGGAAATTGGAATTCAGTCTTTATGCTGATTAAATTCTATAAAAATAAATATATCTTCATTATAAAATATATCTTCATTATACATTTAACTTTTAAAGAATTCCTGTTTTTTACATACTTGGAAGGGAATTCGTGCTACGTTGATTTTTTTCTTTTATCAACCATCTAACTTTAGCAAGCTAGATCGAGAGTATTGAAAGTAGCTAATCAATAGAGATTTCCATTTCTCAATATTCGAATGTAAATATTTCCCCTGTATACACTCGTACCGTAATATTACTGTAGAATTTTCTCACGTCAAAGAAATATATTCTTTGTATAATGATATTAACAAACTTTTTAGATTTCCTGATAAATAAATTTCTTTAAATCCATTAGCATTTTGGAATTCCCTAAGTATATGTATTTACTTAAAAACACTTGATCTAATTTTTAGTTAAGAATATTTGTTTTGAGTTTTATTTATTCGGCGGCATTTGGTTTTTCTCAGTTAAAATATTTAAAAATTTTAAAGGCAGTAAAACTTTTTTGTGTAAATATGATAAGAAATAGAGCAGCGTCAATTTGAATCAAGTGTGCTTTATATTAGTAGCAAAAATTATTATGTTTGCATAACAATTTGCTAATCATAATATGTTTACGAATAATACAAAATTTTTGTTATTATAATACAAGAAACTTAGTTTATGTTAAAAAACATATTTGTAATAAGAAAAACTATTTCTTATAGTAAACAAAATCAACCAAAAATGGTTAAAACAAATGAAATTTCTTACTCGACAAGTTCACAAATAAATGCAACATTTAATGTGACACTTTTGGCCCAGTTCTTATTTACGTTCAAGGCAAACCGCTATAGAACAACTTTAAAGCAAAAATATTTATGAATGACGTACATAAATAACAAAATTGCAATTATTAATTATTTATTTGCAAACAATTCATAATTCTATGTATAAATAAAATAAATAATATTTTATGATTAAATAATACTTCAAACTAATAGCAAAATGGTAACTTAATTGTGTTAACTATTATCAAAAACACTTGATTTGGTAGAAATATCAAAATATGAAAAAAGTCTGATAATACCAGCACTTCGTTATGACTTTTTGATAATGTTAAGTTTGTTGACTAACGATTATTTTGTACGTTTAAATGACGTTATAAACCTTTTAATTGTTTTAACGTTTATTGGCCAAAGTTAGTAGACATTATATAGATAAGAATTATTTGTTTAGAAATTTGTTATTTCAATATTAAATATTTTGTAGCTGAAAATATTTTTAAATTAAAATCATTTATTTGCAAAACTTTGTAGTGTTTAGAAGATTTTAAATAAAAAGAAAACGAAGTGTTAAAATATTATTCTCACGTGAATACAAAATTTTTATTATTAACATATAATACCAGCAAAAAGTCAAGTGTTTTTCAATTTATTAATATTTGATTAACTTAAAATTTCCGTTTGTTTAATGTTTTTTAAACACTAAATAAATTTTGCTTAAAATAATTATTTCAATTTATTTAACCACAATTATCATAAATAATTAAACGCTATTAGAGCATGTTTTAATGTTTTTTAAATAATGTTTGTTTTTTAATTATTTTTAAATAAATTACCTTTTAATACAAAAAAAGTTTAAAATAAATTAATAATTAAAAAAAAGGAAACTACTACTCAACTGTAAAAGTTTAAACGTTCTTAATTAAAAAAAAATCAGTAAAAATGCAAATTGATTTATTAAATTTATTATGAGTTAAATATTTGCTCAATCAAAATTTTACTTGATGTTTATTAAATGAAATAATTTACCTCTAAATTTATAGGTAAGAAATTAAAAAGAGATAAAAAAGAAATAATCTTGCACGTCTCGTAAAATAAAAATATTGGAAAAAATTATAATTTTAACAGGTTCGAAGGACCATTAATAATTACCCAGCAGTTTTTGGCAACAGCCAAGAGTGTAGCAGTCATTTTCCAACATATTGACTACGAAATGTGCTATCTAGCTAGCTATACTTCCGTCTCCTAAACCCTGTTTGTGGTTACGTAAAGTGCGTGAAAGGTTCCCGATTGGCTTGATGTTACAATAGGTTCGTTGATAACTAGTAAGATAACTAAAACCTTTTCAATAAAACAATGGTAATTACCACGTCTTGAGAATTTCTCAATTTTATCTAACTACCCAGTAGTTTTTGGCGACAGACAAGATTTAGTATTGTACCTGTCATTTTCATACCCATACGAAACATGCTACTTAGCTAGCTATTTTAATACGTGCGTGTACTAGAATTTAATCAAATAATCCTTGTGAATTCAATTCTCTCATTCTCCCCCTGTGACCACTTAGAAAGAGTCAATAAAATGCTAAAGTGGCAGTAGGTTCATAATGGCTAAATATCGTTAAAAAATATTCTCAATTCACATCAGTAATTGCCAAAAAAACCTATTGAGAGAATAAAAAGTTTTATACGGACTTTAAATAACTACTAAGAAGTCAATTAAATACATTCGAGGACAAAAACACGTTAAAAGAGATAGAATGGTAAGCAGTTATGTCATCAATGATTTTGAAAACTATTTTGCCTGTTATCTTCTAAAGAGCTTTCAAATAACATTCTCAAATTTAATGACGTGTTTGCCGGAAAATCACAACTCATTTTCTAATTTTCACCTTTGTTGGCATTTCTATTATTCGTTCTAATACTTCAATGTCATACGAATAATAAATACATTTTTATTATATTTTTTTTATTTTATTTTTTTTTCTACCCTTAAACATTTATTTAAATAATTAATTGATGGCATTGTTAACAAATGTTTGTAGCCATTGTTGTACTGCATTGACTACTACGGCTATTAAATGCAGAAAGCTACAAGTGTATTGAATGTACTTGCAATCAAATGAGCAGTACTTTTCAAAAGAAGACCCACCTTTTTTATTTGTAATGCACAATGGGGCACAATTAATATTTTAAACTATAAATTCAAAATTACAAATTTTGGCATAATATTAAAACAAATTTTTTTTTTTTAATACGTAAGTTTTTTTTTCCAAATTTTATATAAAAAATTTACAATTTTTAGAAATTATCCTTAAAAAAATTCACGTTTCTTTGTAAAACGTAATTAATAAAACTTAATGTTCAAATAATTTAGTATGAATAATTAAATTTTCCTCAAAATTGTTATTCAATACCAAAATTTCTAAATGGAATAAAAAATAAAAAAAATAATCTTAACAAAACCAAAATTTAGGAAAAGAAATTTATAAAAAATACTTATTTTAAAATTGTATTAATTCTGTTCCACCGTACTTTTGTGTAAACACAAAAAAAAAAAAAAATACAAAAAGAATTGTTGCTTTGTTGAATAGAAAATGTGCAAATTTCTTTTTATTTTAGTTTAAAAATTAAAAATTTATTTAACAACGATTTTTTAGTGTAAATTTATCGTTCTCATTTGTTATATATGAATTTTGACATTTCGGGCACTGCTGACAGAGATAAAAGAAAATCAGTTAGGCTACTAACATTAAACATCAATTCAGTTAGTTGCTTTTTGTGTTCTGGATGACTAGGATAATTCTTTAGATTCTTGACAACTTGCAAATTTCAAACCGATTGTTAATGTCATAGATTGTTCTTTCTTAATTTCCTGTATTTCTATACTTGGTCCCTTCACATCTTAAATTAAAGACTGTTCGAAAATTAGTTATTTGACCAAATGATTTTTGTTCGAAACTATCATGTTCAGAACTAGTCATTATACAGAACGTTTCTAGAATTAGTTCTTTGATTAATAATTTGCTGTTATTACGTTCAAAATTCGTTCCATAGAATGTAATCGGCTAATCCCTATTTCCAATGGCCCAAAAATCGTTCACTTTTATTTAGGAACTATTTCAAACTTCGCGCAAATATTTTGTTATTTAAATTTTTAAACTTTTTTTTAAATACTGCGGAAGTTAACAGAAAAGCTTTAGAATAATGCACTACTTTAGAATTAATGAATTTAAAATAATTGCTCTGCTTTATAAATAAAATACATAACTTAATTTCTAAGCTATCGTTTCTTCATATTGTAGACACAAATTGAGAATTTTCGTATCGTTAAAAGTTAATAAAATGACATACTAATACTTATTTACCGGTTCTTAACAAATTAATTTAAAACTATAATTCCGGTAAGCACGAAGCTTTGTAAATAATGCGCCATACGCTAACTCACTCTCTTTTAATATTTTTGTGTTTACCGTTGTTTTTGAATGACTCAATTAAAACAGCTGTATTTTGTAAACAAAGATGGCTGATTTTTTTTTTGTAAACAATTAAAAAAAAACTTAGGAAATTATAAAAGATAATTTCTTATAATTAAAATTAAATTAAAAAAAAAATTGTATAAGTAAGAATTAAATATACATTAGAATTAGAAATCGTAAATATTTTTACAATTAATTTGTCACTACTTCAAAAATTGTTTAATTTTAAACAAAATTTCAGTAATAAACTTACAGTTTCTGCTTAGAACTAGTTAGTGAGTGATGTTTGTAATTTCTGTTTTAAATTTATCACATAAAATGTGTATTTTATTTACTTTAATGGCCAGTTTTTATTTTATTAATAAAACTAAGTGTTAGTAAATATTGACAAAAGGGAAAATAATAAATTCAGTGTAACTGAAGAAATTGAAAAGAAATAAAATAAAATTTACAAGAAGTTATAAATTTCAATTATAAATATGAAAACATCGTATATACTCGTGCAACTAAAGACGTTGTTGCACGCAATAATCACATTGACTTGAAAAGAGTCCACTTTAATTAACACTATTTTAATTTAGCTTATTTTATTTGTTTGTTTGTTTGTTTATTACTGTGTAAAAGAAGGAGATATTTGCACTATTTTGTTTTATTATTTGTTTAGTTTTAACACCAACCTTTCTTTAAAAGGCGTTAGTAGCATTAATATTTAATATTTTATTTATATGATTTTCATTTTGTTTTGTCTCTATTGTATTCTCTTTATAGTTAATTGCGCCCTTTGCATTTGAGGTATTCGTGTGTTTTGGAAGTAAGCGTTATTGCTTGAAACGAGAATTTTTCTTTAATTTTTCAACGAGTTTAATAAAATTCGCCACCACGTCGCAGTTTACTTGGCTATTTAAATCACAACACGTTTGTGTTTATAAAGTTAAGAAAAAATCCTACAATTCGGTTAATATCACCTAATCGTTGCCTTGTGATACAACCAAACGCATCTGTTGAATTTCAAACAAACGTACAAATTAAAATAAAATCAAATCCTTAAACCGTTAAAAAAAGGCTTACGCTTTACGTCACTAACGTCGCCGCCACTGCTGCCAATAGTAACGTCAATATGCCCGTTCAGTCACCTATTGAAATCAGCAATCGTGTTATCGATCACATCGATGACATTGATCCCTTGGAGTATCATGGCCATTGGGAACCAGTGGGTGTAGCTCGTGTCGTTAATACGGGCACCTCGGCCATGGTAACATTTAGCAAGCGCAAGGAGCAACCCTATATAATACATGGCTGTTTGGGTAATCAAAAATATGTTTTCGAACAGTTACATTTCCATTGGGCCGACACTGATGAATCGGGCTGCGAACATACGCTGGAGGGTATGAAATATTCAATGGAGGCTCATGCTGTACACTATAATGCCAAGTATAAAGATTTCTCAGAAGCTAAAAATAAACCAGATGGTTTGGCTGTTGTTGCCTTCTTCATACAGGCGTGTGGAGAAAAGGATTGTCCGGAATTTAAGAAAATTACCGAAGGTATTCGTATTGTACAAAAAATACATACAAGTGCTTCAGTTGATTCAGGTATAGGTTTGTGAATGTTTGTGGTTTGCAAGAAATATTTTATTAATCAATCACTTTATTTTTAATTTTTTTATTGGAAATGTAGATTGTCTGTCATGGATTGGTTTGCAGGAACTGAGCAAACATTATTATACATATAAAGGATCTCTAACAACGGCACCATATTTTGAAAGTGTTACATGGATTATATATCGTACACCTATTTATGTATCAAAAGGACAGGTGAGTTAAAATTTATTTATATACATATGTTTATACTTTGTGAGAATGAATAAACTTTAAGTTAAATGTCGAATTCCACTCGATAGCTATAATCAAGTACATATACACTAAAGAATATTTTTTCATTTTAGCAACTGTCTAAAGCCGATTTTAATTTATTTCTAGATTACAATTATCAAATCTGATTAAAAAAAGAATAACCACATTCTTATTTTCTCTCTTACAGGTTCAAGTTTTTCGTAATCTCCAATCATGTCCCAAAGATGAGACAAAGAAAATCGTTAACAATTATCGTGAAATACAAAAACCGGACAAAAATCCTGAAATTATATTCGCCCGTAATGCTAAACCTAAATCAAAATTATGATCTGATAATATTGAAGACAACTATTATTCTTACTGCAACAACAAGCTAATCATCATTCTAAATCATATCTTTAATAGTTTCTAAGGAAACAATTCCAATCAATTTAAATCTTAAATATTTCTACATTCTTAATTTCTTTTTTAACTAAACTAAAAACCTAAAAAAAAAACTCCTAAATATAATTAGAATTTAATTAAGCGTTACAAAATAGTAATCAAATACATAAATAGAATTTATCTTAATATAAAACATATAAATAATAATTATTATTATTATGTTTATTATTAATACACATTTAAATCTTGGTTGTTTTAAGCAATATACGTATTTCATTTTTAATTATTATTATTATTATTAGTAATCTATATTAATTTACTTTTAAGTTTTTCGTTTTGTTATGTTTTCTTTATATTTTATTTGATCATTGTGTGTGTGTGTGTTTTTTTCTACTATTTTTTCTCAACTGTGGTTCTTTGTTTTGACAGCTGGAAATAAGAGTAAAAATTATTATTATTATTATTTTTTTTGGAGATGAACATCAAAGAAATGTTTTTAAAACAAGTGCACTTTAATTTAACATTAAAATATATATAAAAAAATAATTAAATAATAATTTTGTTTATACATATTTCATAGAAATATTGCAATATATTTAGTTCTGTCTGGCATGTATTTATAATCATTTATTTATTTAAAAAAAAAATAAAACGATTTTTTTATAAATAAAATATCAATATTGAAAAGAAAAAAAATTAAGAGTTTTATTTATGTTTTAACAGGGTAAAATCTATGAATTCTATGATCACTCAAATTTTCAACAAAAATTCGGTTTTTATATAAAAAACATAAAATTGCTTATATCTCGGCTAAATGAAGAGCTAGAGCGAAATTAGATCAAATCTGTGATCACTCAAATTTTCAACCAAAATTCTATATAAAACATAAAATTGCTTATATCTCGGCTAAATGAAGAGCTAGAGCGAAATTAGAT
>JACGTJ010001686.1:30786-41164 GCA_014858695.1 Chrysomya rufifacies | reverse complement strand
TATATATATATTTAGTTATGGTATTTTTAAGTAGTATATATATATCCATCTCTGGGATCACAAAGCTTGTCAATCAAGATGGCGTCGATTGATACATAGTTGCCACATAAAATCATACATTTAAATTTAACTCATTTTAAGTTGTTTTCCTTTTCCTGAGCTAATTTTTTAAATCATTTTAAATTTAAATTTAAATCATTTTAAGTTGTTTTCCTTTTCCAGAGCTATTTTTTAAAATCATTTTATTAAAATCATGTTTACCTTAATTTAAAAAGAAATGAAAAATTGTTGCCACATTAAATCAAAGATTTAAATTTATTTGTTAACTTCTTAGACTCACCTGGTAAACTTAGCCGTGTTTAGGTGGCTTAAAACTTATTTAACATAAAAATCGCTGTAATTTTATTTAAAATCTGGCAACTATACAAACCCAACCAGTATTGTAAAATAAATCGTAACGCAATCAGTCTACCTGTTAATTTTTTGAATTATTAAACCTTAATACTATACATATAAAAAAATATATATATGTATAAACATTGAAATTACTGGTTATTGATGTAGGGGTAGATATTGGAAAAAGGGTTATGGAAGATTTTACACAAAAGACCTTTTGAAAACACCCATGTAAAGCAATTTTATACAAGAGTTTTTTTTATGAAATAAAGAACTTTTTATCTACATATTTAACGACGTAACGTAAAGTAATAGACTGATTATACATTACATATAATAAAATTGATGACAAATCGTCAAATGTGGCAACAGTGTTTTTATGTTGATCCAATTTTATTATCATTCTTTGCAAACTATTAATTTTTCCCATTATTAAAAATGAAATTATTAGATAAATTAAAAGAGCAGGGCTGGTAAGAAAGTTACGACATTTACAAGAATAACTTTGATTAATTACAAATTGACTATAACACTTACTATATTTTAGGTACTTGACTGAAGAAGGCGTTAAGAAATTGCTCACTCCCAATAACTTGCAAACGGAAGATGTGAATAAAATAATACCTTTAGCACTAGATGTACGTTGCATTTTACATAGTCGATATGTGAAGTAATTAAAAGATATATTTTCTTTGCAGTGGGATTTAAAAGATATTGCAGCAGGAGCATTGCCCTCTAAACCTGATAACAATGGTAGCATATCAGGACGTATTGTCTTACAAATACAAAAAATGCGTAACATTTCGGCACCTAAAGCAAATGAAGAATCTACTGCAGCCCCACGATTTTTACAACTGGAGCTAACTGATGGTGTTAATACTATGGCGGCATTGGAATTCGAACGCATAGCTACACTTAATCTTAATGTGCCTCCGGGAACAAAGTTGTTTTTTAAATCTGAAAAATTAAAATTAATAAATGGTTTTATAGTATTAAAATCTTCGGAGGTACAAGTTCTTGGAGGAAGAGTTGAAGCATTAGTAGAAAAGTGGGAGGTGGCTAGACAGATGCTAAAATATGCTAGAAGTAACAGAAGATTATCTGGATCTGGAGGACCGCCACCATGGATTGCTTTTGGTAAACGTTTAGATGCCCACAAGGATGCATTGCCTACAGATAAGAATTTTAAAAGCTTGCAAGCAGCTAACGAAAAAGACAAAAACTCAAAAGAAAATGATGAATTTAAAGCAAATCGTAGTCAAGCGATTGCAGAAGCTGCCAAGGCGGGTCAAAAGAAAGTGTTCGGAGGAGGGCAACAAAATATTTTAGATCACAATGTTAAAAAAATTCTTGAAAAAGGTTATTCAGAGGAAGATGCTAAACAAGCTCTTAAGGCCACCAACAACAACCTTGAAAGAGCTCTCTACAATCTTAAGAGACGAAATAATAATAATAAAAGTGGTACTACAGAAAACAGTTTGAAGCCAGTTACATCAACTCTAGGAAGTCGGGGAAGAGATAAAGGAAGTATTGCTTCTGCAAAGGAAGAAGCTGCTGCGGCAAAACCGCAAGCAAATGTTTCTCTTTTCGATTTTTTGACCGATAAATTACCAGTAGTAAGTAAAAAAATATTTTTTTTTATTATTTTATAATTTTATAATAATTTATTTTTAATTTTTACTACATATTTATATTAATAAAATATTTTTTAGTCTGCATCATCTACAAGTAGCACGCAAATGGCGACCAATAATGTCAACACCGAACGATATACCAAGGACAATACATCGAAAACTGTTACTAAAGTAACAACAACTGTTGTCGGCAACAGATTTGAAAATAATATGTCGTCTAGTTTTGCCGCAAATAGGGCAACTAATCCACGATCGGATGAAAAACCGACTGCACAATCAAGACCTAACAATTTCAACCAAAAACAAGAAGATCGTAAGCAACAGACTAATAAAGCTGGACGAGGTGGGGAACGTACTAATTCTAATAGAACCCAAGCTCATACGTCGAATTATGAAAAACCAACAAATCAACAAACAGAAGGTAATTCGAATGTGTCTGGTCCCAACAACAATAACAAAAGATATGAAAGAAGAGATAGGGAACAAACACCTAGACAGCCAATTAATGATTATCAGCCTAACAAAAAAAGTAACGATTATAACAAATCGTCGGATAAAAAATCTTTTTATTCTAAAGAAGGTAATCGAATTTCTAATCAAGATGCAAAGAATAACTCAAGTAATTATCAACAAAAAGAAACTCAAAAAGTTAATAATATTGAAAAAGCATTGGATAATATAGTGGATAGTACTTCTAAATTAACAATCCAAAATAAGAAAGATTCAACTCCAGCTGGTCAGCAAAATAAAAATCGAAATCAACATAATCCAAGAAACAACAATCATAGTCAAATTTCAAATATGGGAGGACAACTGAAGTCTTCATCTGAAAACCATAATAACAATAATCATCAATTTGTAGATTCTCAAAACTTTTCTTCTAAATCTTTTTCACAAAATAAAAAGCAGGCAGCTTTCGTCCCACAAATGGGAAATGGTTTTTCATACGATCCCAGCAAAATAATGGGATTCCAAAGCAAGGAAGCTAATGAGTATGCAATGAATTTGTTAAAAAGTCAAGGCTTAACAATTCAGCAAATTCAACAGCAACAGTCAATAACGCCGCAATCCCAGCAGTCCACAACACTGCCTCCTCCATTACAACAGCAGCTTCCTCAAGCCCAAATAATTAATAATCAAGCAACGGCTGTTGCGTACATGACTCCGAATCCAAATTTAATGGTAGCACCACCTCAACAGGCGCCAACACAATACGGTGTAATGTCCGGTGCAAATTGGCCTTGGAAAATAGGTGACCTATGTTTGGCAAAATATTGGGATGATGGAAACGTAAGTTCTAATCTAATACAAACACATAAAAATCTTATTATAACACATTTTCTTTTTCCAAGTATTATGATGCAAAAATCACAGCCATTTCGGACAAAACGTGCGTAGTTTTTTATTTGGGTTATGGCAATCACGAGGAAGTACTAAAATCCGATTGCCTACCCATAACAGATGCTCAACACATACCATTTAACGCATACCAAACAAACATCACTGCTCCCCCTATATCTCAACCACCCCCTTCATCATTTCAACAAAGGTCTAATATGCACTCTAGCACAGGCGGTAACAATAACCAACGTTATCGTGGGGAAAGGCAGATGTACGTTCCACCACCTAAAAGAAATAATAACTGACAGGCAACAGGATCATCGCAAGAAAAAAATCAACAAATTCAATATCATAAAATTTCACTAAAACAAGTACAAGCCTCTCTACCGCCGTCGTATCAATGTTTAACACATTTAAATGAAACAACTTAGATATTTCTTCATTTAATTTACAAATTTGCATGTTTCAATAATGTCCCTTGTTTTTAAATCCATTTTGATGTAATAACATAAGTAATAAAAAAACTTTAAAATATTTATGTATCTTCACCGTATTTAAGATAAATAATAAAAGTTTATGATATTGGAATTTGTATACATTTAATGAACAATGAAACCTATGTTTAAAAGTGAAACATACATATTACAAAAGTTTGTATGCGACCCAAAAGTATTATAGTATGGACAAATGGCGAACTATTCATATGTTCATATTCTATTTTATAGTCTTTGCGCAAAAATAACCTTCAAAATTGCGCCGTTAAATTGCAAGTATATTTACGACAACCATTCTGAGGGGTACATTTCGAAGAGTTCTTGGCGAAATGCTAAGTTAAATCTAAATTAAATTGAATCGACTAAGAAAGTGATTCTGAATAGAATGGTAGGTATCCAAAAATGGTTTCCATACTTTACAAACATCGTCACAAACCCAATAAACCCTCTCTATGGATTAGAGTAATCGAAAATATTTCATAACAAAAAATATTCACTAACAAAAATCTAACAAATAAATAATAAATTGAATTTTTTTGTAATATTTTCTTTAGCAAAATGTTTGACTTTAAAACTACGTTTAAAAATGCTTACATCATTGTTTTTTATATTAAATGTTCTATTAAAAGGCTGAATGATTTAGTTTACGCCGCATTTTCATGTTCAGTATTTCATATCAGGTGTAGCCGTCCAGTAAATAACAAAAAAAAACGAAACTCATTATTTTACCAATTTGCCATCTGGCAACTTTTACTTCTAGTTAAATCAAGAGAATGAAAGAAATAGCAAACAAAACAATGAGAGCAATATATAAAACAGAAGAGAGGAAAAGCACAAGTAAAAGTCTATAAATACTCCTAGCATTTCAGTGCCAACAACATAACGATTTTCAACAACAGCAAATTCACAGCGCTCAGGAAGTCTAGTAAAATTAATTGAAGAAAATATATCAGAAAAAACAATCTGGTGATTTAATTTTTGTTTTGATATAATAAAAATAATTGCAAAAATTTATTACAACAAAGTTATCTTGACGCAACTCTAGAGTGGAGAAATTATAAAAGAATATAAATAAAAAGTGAAATTTAGTGAATACTTGTGTGTGTTTATTATACTTTTTCTATCCAAAAAGTAACTAAAAATATTTTTCATTGTAAACGTAACGTCATTATCCAGTTATTATTAGGCGAATGCCAACGAAAAGAAAACGACAACACCAACAAAAATAAACATTTTACAAAAAACGTAATATATATATACATATATACATAAATAAAAAAAATCAAAAAAGAAAAACAGCAATAAACAAGAAACGGTAACAAGAAAATAAATAAAATTTTGTTTTTTTATTGAACTTTGCGAAAATTGCTTTCTGTTTTATTTTTTGAAGAGGCAAACGTATTTAAACACATAATCAGTTGGTTAATTTTAAAGTTTAATTGTATTATTTTGCATTATATTGAATTGGAATTTTGAGTTTCATATTATGAATCTATCATTTGCTGGTTGCGGATTTCTAGGCATTTATCATGTTGGCGTTGCTGTTTGTTTTAAAAAGTATGCTCCTCATTTGCTTTTAGAAAAAATAGGTGGAGCATCGGCTGGATCTTTAGCAGCATGCTGTCTTTTATGCGATTTGCCCTTGGGTAAGTAGATATGTTTACAAAAGCGCTTTATCAGTTTAGGTATTATTTTATCACTCACTATATGTACAAAGGAAATATATGATTTTTGAAGAAAAATAATGCGGAATGGTTCTAATTTTTTATAATTATATCTTAAGATAAATGTATGCAATTTTATACATTTTAAATAATTTTATTTACAATTATATTGTTTATTTTTTCTGTATTAATTGTAATATGAAAAGCCATTTCAGGGTCAAGTGTTTAAATAATAATATCATATAAAGATGACGCAAATATTTAATTTAAAAAATTAATCCACTTATTATAACATAACAGCAATATCAATTTTTTACAAACAATGTCTCTAGTTTGCGGGAATAATATGCTTGAACATCTTTATAAATATTTGTTTGAAGTTGTTTTCTAAAAACAAAAATGCAAAGAATGTTTGTGTTAAAAGTATATACAGAAAAATTCATCAAGAAATAGATGTATTAGTAGATATGTATGTATATAAATAAATAACAGTTTGCAAAGTATGCACACACATATCTGTATCTTATAATTTAGTTATTTTAAAATACTAAAATGCGTAGTAAAATAAAGAATCATTTATCAAAACAAATAACTAAAAAACAAATGGGGGCTTGTCGTTCGTTTGCTCCTATAAAAGCCCTATCTATATAAAATACACGCACATAATTATACATATATAATCATATATGTATTTATATCTATATGTATGTTGATATCTACAATATAATTATAAACATTCTTAGTACATAAGTAACTGTAGCAAGACCCAAACAAATAAGACGTAGTTTCACAATTTATGAAACGTTAGTATATACATAAGTATGTACATATATTTTTAGAAATTCTTAACATATTTATGTACATTTACATGTATGTATGTATGTATGTATATGAATAAAAGATATTAAATTTAAGATAAACAAAATAAAGTTAGCTCATGTGATCGTAAGTCACATAGTAGTAAAAATCGCAAATAATGAACATATTAGGAATGTTATAAAACAATATCTAGTAGAGTTTTTAAATTATATATAACTTAGGATTCTTTCTTTATTGTACAGCTATATTGACTTTTTAGTATGTACTTTTATACCCACTTCATAATGAATGAATTTTTTACTTTATTATCTATTGTTAAAATTCGTCATCGTCATTAACTTTTTTTTCTTTTTTTTCAAGCGCGAAAGTTCAAAGTTTATTTTTTTTTTTATTAAGGCAAAATAAGTTATCAATAATTACAATTTGCATGTATCTGTTTATTAAAAGGATGATGTATGTGTAAGTTCGCAAAAAGAAGTAAAATTTTTAAGAATTAAATTACAATTTAATGTACACAACTGAATGTTTTGCTATTTCTATTTTGTTAAATTAGCAATTTATTTAGAAATAATCACACAACAAATTATCCAAATTTAACAAAACTGAAATTGATTGACTATTTTTAACAAAAAGGATTTTTGGTGTTAGTTAGTTCTTTTTAAAATCATTCCTAATGTTTGTGTAATAAATATTTACACATATATTAAAAATTATATAATATATTTAATGTTTTGAGTTTGTATTAGTAAATATTTACTATATATGTATACACATTTTAAAAATGCTTATCTTTAAATTGCAAAAATTTTGAGTCATAAGCGATATTTTTATTAAAAATAAATCACCATGAAAGTAAAAAATCAAATTTTAATACAACTTTAGAAAACACACAAAGAATTCTGTTAAGATTTTTCATTATTTGATTTTGGAACCAGATAAGCTTTAAAAGGTTAATAAACATACTTAACGTAAGCTAATTTTTAATATTAATTTATAAATACTAAAGTTCAATTTAATGATAAAATACAATTGTATATAAATTTATAATTGTGCGTAATATGAAAGTTTGTACATTCATATTATTTTCGTATGTATGTATACATACATATATAACGTTAAAATTTTTTTTTTTGTTTAGTAATATTATTTATTCGTAACAATGAAAACACTCAAGATTAATTTAACATCTGTTAGTTAACTCTATTGTTCTTTGCTAGTGGTATTAGTAGGTTATAATTGATAATAAAACCAGCGAAATCATCTTCTAAGTGTAACTGCTGTTCGACATAAATGTCTTTTAATTTTAAAAAAAATGCAATAATGTACATTAATATTAATTTTGAAATGTTTTTAAAATATTGTGTCAAGCTCATGCATTATTATTTTAATCGGACTTGTGTCAATATATACATATATACAATATATGTACATATATATTCATTTAAATTACACGAGTTATTTTTTTTAGATTTTAAAAAATTTTACATTTTTAAGAAAGGGTAATGGGCCTTGTTAGCAAAAATATTTTTTTTTTGTAAATTGACGTCAATATTAAATTTTGTTTTCAAATATGCATATATATATATTTTATTAAATTTCCTTATATTGATAATATTTATTTCATTTTACATAAACAATAGAGAATTACATTGTTATTGTTGTTTATTAAAACGTTGTCTTATCAGTTCGTTTTTTTTTTATTGTACTATAAATATTTGATTCATTGTAAAATTAATAATATACAATTGTTTGTATAAATAAGCAAGTACATTTGTATGTAGTAAGTATATTTTTGTATAATAGGTATTTTAAGAAAAACAAAAATATTGAAATTTATATAAAACTGGAATATATTAATGTTGCATTAAAGATTAAACTCTTTGCATTTCTAAATATCTACATACAATATTATTCTAAAGCCATTTTCCTATTTATATAATAACGTCCATTTTAGCTTATGAATCAACATAAGTAGATTTATTAATTGTTATATCAGCTATTAGATACAGTATGAATTAGTTTTTTTGTAGAAAGTTGATATATTGCAGACAATAAAAAAAAAATAATATAAATTGTAAATATTTATATTGATTATTTATTTCAGTATAAAAATATATGTATTTTGTAACTACCCAAACACCCTTTAACTAATAAATACTCACTGAAAATCATACGATCGGAAAAAGAGAAAATAAATATGTTCCAACTAATGTACATTTATGTATATAGTGTATTTGTATGTGTATGTATTGATTACAACTTGTAACAAAAACCGGTATATGACATTAACTTTGGTACTATGTAAGATATTTTTGTATAAAGGGGGTGTGTCTCTCAGAGAATCGTATGTTCATGTTTATACATACTTGCGTATAGACCTTTCGAGTATCAAGTACCTTTGTATTCAACATTGTGCATCGTTAAGGTTGATGACCGTATTTTAGTTTTATGGGTGACGACCTACTTAACAATGTTTTCGTTTTTTCTTTTTGTGTTTAAATGGAAATTTACCGGAAATTTTTTACATACTTTTATGTATGTATGTGTGTATGTATTTAGAATACGTCGTATCATTGTATACATACAAATATTGTAAGTATGCTGTTAAATAAACATTTAGTAATAAAAGACGGACGTATGTATGTATATACAATTTACAACTAGAATATTCTGGAAATATTTTTGTAACGTACGATGTTGTAATTTATATTAGAAGTAGATAAAAATTGTTTGGAACTAATTCACTAACTGAAATATGTATAAATGTATACGTACATATATAACTCATAATGACCCTTTTTCATGTTTGTATACTTACAATTTACCTGTTTTGTGGCCTTGAAAACTTTGCTTTTCTATCCAAATACAATTTATTAAGTAATTCAGTATTATACGATTTTTTAAATTATTCATATTAATAAGAATCAAATATATGATCAGAATTTACATAAACAACATGGTTTTTTGATTTTAGAAGCATCCGTTTTGTAAATGCTAGATTTGTTTCTATTTAATATCTGATATATATTTAATATCTAATGTAGGATTTGAGGGACTTTTTTTAATTTGTTCGGGAATTATTATACATTATTATAAATTGCTTATACATATGTACTTACATATACATTATTATGTAATGTTCTGTACTAATCAACTACATAAAATCCCTCCTAACCAAAATAATTTTTAAAAAAAAAATTATAAAAAAATGTGATTTTATTAGATGAAAACTTTTTTTCAAGATTTGTAAACTTAACATTACAGTTCTGAATATTATATTAGTATTTCATAAGATTTATAAACTTTAAAACGAAAATTCTATTTTAAAATTTTTTCTTACGATATGTATGTATGTATGTATGTACGTATTTATTATACGTGTTTCTACTTTATTTGTAAAAAGAATTCCATAGATAATATGTTTGGCCTCTATTTTAAATGGAGGCTCGTCAAAATGTTTTTTTTTTCTTTTGCACCCGTGCCTCTATTTCATGACGTTATTATTTATTTTAAAAACAACTTCCTCAATAGTTTATTTTTGTAATAAATATAGCAAGTTGAAGGTCGGCTGTTGCTTTAAGATTAAAATTCCGAAATATTACATATGATATTTAAATATCTACATATGTATAATTATATTAATGCAGTTATTTTCCAATTACACATTAATTAATACTTAATTTTTATTTATTATTTTCAAAACCATTGGTATTTGTAATGAAGTAGTGAAAGAACACTATTATTAATGACAAAGTCAAAGACAATTGCGAAACTATTAAATTAATTATTAATAAAATAAGTAAATCTTTATTTTCATGTGTAATTATTTTAAAAATAGATAAATATTAAATTTAGCATAACATTTTTCAATTATATAAACTAATGGTAATTTGAAATAGTTAATGCGTTCTTTTTAAAATGAGTACATACATATTTATAATAAATTATTATTTAGAGGTACATGTTTTTGATTATAAAATGGAAACAAATATAAAAACAATTAATTCTAATCAAAAAAAAAAAAAAAATG
>JACGTJ010001686.1:4117-30771 GCA_014858695.1 Chrysomya rufifacies | reverse complement strand
TACTATTTCGTAACAGGAGACCCCCAAAATAGAGATAACAAATAAAAGATTCGCGATAATTAAAAAATATGTGTGTTGGAACATTTTTCAATAATATAAACTAATGAATTGAATTGTTTTAGGCAATTGGAAGTATTTTAATGCGTACATACATATTTATAATAAATTATTAATTTAAGCTACATGATTATGATTATAAAACGAAAAAAAAAAATAAAAACGAATACTTCTAATCAGAAAAAAAAACTATATATTTGTGCGTTAAATATCTTTTTATCAGAGCGCGTACTATTTCGTAACAGGAGACCCCCAAAATAGAGATAACAAATGAAAGATTCGCTATAGTTAATAAATACGTGTGTTGGAAGAACTATGACGTTTATATGTAATAGGAAATTCAATAAACTCACTATGTATTTATAAATCTCGGTTATATTTATATTTGGTGTGAGAGAATAAATGTTACTTAAATTATGTTTAGCTTTCGTTGGTGACCGATTTCCCTTCCTTCGAATGAAATGTTCTTAACTAATCAGCAGGACTTACAATTTTTTAACATTCGATTTAGATTTCCATAACTCGCTTTAAATTTAATATACACCGAAAAAAACCCTTGGTTTTAAAAGAAATAAAGTCAAATTCAAAACATAAACTTAAATGACTACTATTGCAAAGCACAAACTCACAACTTCAAATATCATAAAAATGTAGTATTTACGAATCAAATTTAAATTTATGAGTGGATATTTTTCACATTTTTAATGCTTATTATACATTTTTCCAGGCCTGCTAATCATCCAGCACTATTGTTTTTACCATTTCAATATGCAATCTATTTTTTTTAAGTTTGCAAATCGAAGATATGATTGACGTCAAATCACTCATATGTATGTACGTATACATATTTATATATTGTGCATATAAATAGATGAAAAAACTTCCTTACACTTAAACTATTTATGTTATATAAATAGATGAAAAAACTTCCTTACATTTAAACTATTTATGTTATATAAATTAGCCCCAAATGTTTTTTGTATCTTTTCGGATATAGCCACAAAAATTTCTCCCATGGTTTTAATTTAAATCGAAAAATTTGTGCTTTTTATTTATAATTAATTTCCTATAAAAACTGGAATTTTGTTGAAGTTAGAAACAATTATACTTTTAAACATATTATTTGTCAAAAATCTACAGAATTCCGACTTTTTACAAAAACGTTGCTTGTGAATATTAAAAGATTAACGCTAGCCTCTTTTAAATTACTAATAACTTTATACGCGACAAGATTATTGAAATAATTTAGTTAGTAATCATAGTTATTCATTATGTTCTTATTTATTTTATTTACAGGTAGTATGACAAGTGATTTTTTACGCGTCGTAAATGAAGCACGCCGCCATTCTTTAGGCCCCTTTAGTCCTTCGTTCAATATTCAAACTAGTCTATTAGAAGGCTTACAAAAACATTTACCTGAAGATGCTCACAAACGAGTCAGTGGTCGACTTCACGTATCATTGACTCGTGTATATGATGGTAAAAATGTTATAATCTCCGAATTTAATTCTAGAGATGAAGTTTTGCAAGCCCTACTGTGTGCCTGTTTTATTCCTGGGTTCTCTGGTATTTTGCCTCCACGTTTTAGAGGTGTCCGCTACATGGATGGCGGTTTTTCGGACAATTTACCAATTTTAGATGAGAATACCATAACTGTATCACCTTTCTGTGGTGAAAGTGACATATGCCCGCGTGACCAAAGTTCACAGTTATTTCATTTGAATTGGTCTAACACAAGCATAGAGATCTCAAGACAAAATATAAATCGCTTCGTACGTATACTTTTTCCACCAAGACCGGAATTTTTGTCTAAATTCTGTCAACAAGGTTTCGATGATGCTCTTCAATTTTTGACACGGAACAACTTGATAAATTGTCGACGTTGTGTTGCTGTTCAATCAACGTTTGTCGTGTCCGAAACAGTTGCACAACCTCAAGATTTTGACCCGGAATGTAGAGAATGTAAAAAGCATAGAAAGGTACGTATTGAATAAATTCGTTTTGGCAATTTATTTAACAATTTAACGAATTCAGGACGCTTTGACATCTAATATGCCTCAAACTGTGTTGGATGTTATACAAGATTACATAGAACAGGCAAATAAAGGACTTGCTAATTGGATATTTAAACATCGCGGCATTAAATTATTATCTTTGCCGGCTACAGTACCAATGGATTTCTTTTTAGCAACCGTAAATAAGTACGTTATTCTATATATTGTAATTATTATAATTGTATTAATTTGTAATTATATTCTAATCAATTTTTCATGTATTTTCTTAGACTTAGTACTTTGACGCCAAAACTAACAAAACAGATGCGACATATGGTAGAAGAATTCCTATATCAATTAAATAATACTCTGCAAGTGCGTATTTTAAATAAGATTACTGTAAGTTGCACTGCACACAACTAAATCAAATAAATATATATGTAATTAACATGAATAATTTTAACATTTATTTAGATCTGTGATCCGCCTCATTTTGATACCACTGGATTGTTACATTCAAAGAGATTATATGGCCCAAGAGTTTCAATATTGGTGGATGAATGGTAAGTTATTTTTATTATTTGTTGGATTTATGAACAAATTATTTTATTTTTTATTTACTTAATAGTGGCGCTGCACCTTTAGAAGATGATGTTGATCATTTTGAGCATGTTTTAAAGGTTACAACACACAATGATGCATTGTATGCATATTATTACACCGACGATAACACAAATAAAGTTAAGGTTACCGAAATATTTGATATGACAGAAAATATGGCGCTGGCGACCGATTTAAAACAATACGAAGGATCCGTTGAAGATCACCCAAATCCTCATCAACATCATCACAATACGGTTGTTAGCGAATGGAATGGTGTTGAATCCGGTAAATATATGTTTAAAATTTACTTAGCGTTGTACTTTAGTGTCTTCAAATAACATTACTTTTTTTTTTTTTTTTTTTTTTGAAAACGAGTTAATTTTAAGATCAATCATAACTAACCCAAATACTCAATGTATATAAACATCATTGTAAATAAATCAAATAATTTGTTTTTTACAGTCCAAATAATACCTACACCACCAGATTGTCGTGAAGATATTTTTTAAAATTTACTGCACTCTAACTATACGCATTACATCAAATATTTTAAATTTGCACTTTAATTAACCAACGACACCACCACCCTTAAATATATCATTAATTTATAAATAAAAAAAACATAGTTCGATTTGGTTAATAACATTTAAATTTATTTTTAATACTAATTAAAGGTAAATTTTAATTTTAGACCTTTCATATTTTTTATTGTTCTTTTAATTTATAAACACTAAAATACATATTTATTGTTAATTATTTGTCATGTAATATCAAACTTTTTACATTTACATTTGTTTTGTAGATTTCTTTATCGACCAGCAATCATTATCGTCTGATGATGTAACAGCTTCTGTGAATAGTGATGTGCCTAATGGAATACCAATTATATCCAATAGTTCGTACCCTCCATCCACAGATTCATATAACACATATCAAATTGAATCAGATTCTGCCTTAGTTCCGTTAAAAAATAATGCGCTGTCGGATGCTATAGACGAGTCCTGTGTTTTTAGTGATCCTGAAGTTGATCATCCATATTATGAAGATGAAACTACACAATCCTCCTCAACAGCGCAACGAAACAACGTATATACCCCGCATTCTCATGTACACTTAAAATTAATTTCCACACAGCAGGAACCTTTGGTTTCAACTCATTCCATATCAGATGATTTATGTATAGATATTGAATGATTATTTTTTGGTTTAAACTTCAACGTTTCTAAAACAATGCTCTCTTCAGCTACTTGTATTTTTCAAGTCTGATTCTTTTATTCAGCTATTAGATTTTAAGATTTCCGATATCTCATATTGATGTTTTTCTTTATATTTGTTTATCACATCTAAACTTTTTTAATTTATAAAAATTTCAAATAAAATAGCTCACGAAATGAATAAGGAAAAAATTAAGTCAAAGGTATAAGCAAAGCTGAATTGCCTTTAAAATAGTTAACATAAAAAATACTAAAGATGATAGAGATTTAATTATTTCGAAATTATGTTTCGATATAATATTGTTGTTTGTGTTTATTATTGCCATTTTTATTATAATTATTATTTTGTTTACATATACACCTTATTAATCATTACGAAAATGTATAAAAATTATATACCATATTATTATATTACTACTATTACTATTTTTATAATTAATAATTATGCAATGTATGTACCTTTCATTATATATTTTTAGTTTAAGTTAAAAATTTCTATAAAAAGAAAAATAAATAAAATTATTGTAAATTTAGCCTGAAGCGAGATTTTTTCTTCTGTATAAAAATCTATTTTTACAAAAATTATATTGTATAAGCGATGTATAAACCAAATAGATCTTTTGATTTTAGACTTGTAACGTTTATGAAAGGAGATATTTTATTTGAATTATCCATGAAAGGGGAAGATATAAAAAAGTATTTCATAATATTTAAGATTCGATTCTTTTAATCTTTCGATTTTTATGTTTTTAATGTCATTTAGTACAAACCGCATTTTCTCCTTATATATTATTTAATAACATCAAACTTCTTTCAAAAATTAATGCTGATCATTTTAGAAAACAAGTAAAGTTAATTTGGTATACGTTGTATTTATTGAAATTGGAAAATTCAATATTTTGAAAACCCGACAGCTTCAAACATTTAATAACAGTTTGAAAACCAATTCGATCTCCCGATCGAAGATATTTACATGGTAGTGAAATAATAGTCCAAATGCGGAAAGGGTTTAGTATATATCATGACCAGTTTTAATAGGTCAACATAACTATCAATGACAGCTTTAAAAATCTAAAATCTTTATGGAGTCAAACGATATACTCAAAGGTGCGTATTATATATGTTTTTTCTGTATTGCAAACGCAAATGCAACGCGTAATGCAAAGAAAAAATCCATAGAAACTCCAATTGGATCACAACTGCATAGTTTCAAATTGTTCGTTTACCTTTCACTTTAGGAATGTTTGGATTTACATCAATTTCCTTGAACTCTTGTCGAGTCACCACAACATAAGCCAATTAAAGAATTTTATATACATAGTGTTGTTAATAACAGTAAGATTTTATTTTATCCCTTTATTTAATTATATAACAATTGTAATTGTAACAAACTCAACACCATTTTATGACTATAAAAGCAATCGCAAAATGCTTATTTCTGGGCGAGGTTTACACCATATTGTATTAATAAAGATGTAACTTTTAAATACTAGGCTTGTACTTTATCCAAAACAATTGGAGCTAAAAATAAATTATAAAAATATTAATTCCACATATCCCCGTATCTTCTTCATATCTAGATGAACATACCCACACGTATGGCCAAACATAAAACGGTAAACATTATAAAATTGTTACGAACGTCAGCTTGCACACGTTTTTTTTCCTCAGCTGGATCAATTTGTGGTGGCATACGAAACATTGTCAATCTTTATCGTTATAAATGCAGTTCTCTTGAGAAAATAAATGCAAATGCTATTTCTAATTTTTTATAAAAACCTTGTTAATGCTATTTAGTGAAAGAATCGCAAGCCCCAGCTAAACATAAAACGTCAGAGCACTCTAATGTCAAATTTTAACTTCAAATTGTTATTTTTTGTGACAGTAATATATTATTCTTATCTTTCTTGTAGATATGCGACTACTTGCATAATGTGCTTTGTATTTTTTTTTGTGAAATCAAGGGTGAAGTTGGCTGCAGACCAAAAATGTAGCCAGATCTTATACATCTAACTTCACTTAGATTGGCATCAATCAGCGTAAATTTGGATTTTACAATTTAAACTTTAAATTAAATTTTTAAGATGTTTCTGTAATCTCCACATTCAAGACCATTTATTTTAGTTTAATAAAGTACTTTTAAGATAATGACAAAATGTTTGAATATTTGGAACAAGTAAGAATTACCAAATCCATAATAAGATAAAATTACTTTCGAATTAAATTTATTTAAACTTCAGAAATATATAGGCCAATATCTCCAAATCTTTAACAGAGTGGATAAAATATGTATGTTCATTGGAATCACAAATAACAGTAAAAAATTGTTGAAAATCAATAGTTTCGGTAATTTTTAGATACACTAAATCGTTGTTATTCGATAATTTGATAAAAAAGAGCATATTAAAGAATTGTGCAAGTTTTTTTTTTGTTTTTAGAAGTTAAATTACACTGAATGTTTATTATCCAAGTTGTCCCAATTTTGGACTATTACACAAAAGTTGGCAACACTGGCTCAAGCATACAACAACTTATAATGTTCATGATCAGTCTTCAAAGCATTTTTCAATGCATTTCTTATGAAAATGATAGATCTAAGACCCCACGTTTTTAGAAATTGAGTTTTTAATATTAAAACTGTTCGCTGAGTATAAAATGCTCGCATCAAGCAATTTGAATAAACGAGCAAAAAATTTGCAACGCGTTGCCAACCTGCTGCCAAATTTTTATAGATATATTGCCAATTAATTTAACTTTCGACGAACGAATTATTAAACAAAAGAAACGTCAAATTATTCTAGAAAATTCATAAGAAAAGAAAAACGGCACAGTTGAAAAAGAAACGCGTTCAAGAAAACAACTCGAAAGAAATTTCCGCTTTTTGATTATCGTATTAAAAAGTAAAGGTATTAATCAGATACATATTTATATCGAATAAAGAAAATACATAAAGTTTTTATTTGTGAAATTAAAAACTAAAGTGAGAATTGATTCGAAAATTTAGAATATAACATCTGGTTTTGTGGCAAAATTGGTAATAAAAACGCACCTTGAACCAGTTATCTAAAATTATAAAAATTGCCTTGTTTGATTGTTACCGAATATTTTCCATGTGCAAATTTTTCTCTTTGTGAATTTGGGTGTAATGTTTTTTTTTTCGTATTTATTTAAAAACGAAATTATTTATAAAGAATATTCTGGAAGCATTTTTAATAAAAATTTTAATATGACGTGTAAATTGTTAAAGGTAAATATACCTATTTTTATGTATTTTCAGAATTTCTGGAAGTTTGTGATTTTGGTCATAAGAAGTAGGAAAGATACAAGTTTAAATTATATCAAGAAATATATTAGTTTTGCATTAAAAATAAGGGGAAAGAATTCGAAGCAGAAACATGTCTGTGATTGGTATTGATTTTGGAAATGAATCTTGCTACATTGCCGCCGCAAAGGCTGGTGGAATCGAGACTTTGGCCAACGATTACAGCTTAAGAGCAACACCGTAAGTATTAATTAAAACATTAAATTATATATTCCCTATACTAGAACGAATCTATGACAAAGTTATTTTTTAAACCACATCAAAAAAGTGATAAAGCATTACAAACAAAAAAGGAAAAAGTGAGGTTATAGTTTACTTCTCTCATATTTTGCTTCTCTTATGTTTTTACCTATAAAAGAGAATAAAAAAAACAAAAATTGGTCACAAAATTTGTTGTAATTTTTACAATGATGTACATACAGTTGTGTATTAAGAACACATATTTATATTAGAAATTTTTAATTTTAAATTTTAACTATTATGTTTAAAATTGGGCGTTTTATTTAAATGGTAATGGTGTTATTAGTCTGAAAATAAAATAATCACATTTCATAATTAAGAAGAGTTCCAGAATTTGTTTGAAATTTCTGGATTATATTGATTTTTCAATGACACATCTAGGAATTCTTATGTGTGCGTAAATATTTGCTTCGATATCGAATTATTGTTTATGTTGTTGCTATACAGAATATACCATACTAAAAAGTTTAAACAAATGTTTGCTTACAACAATGACAAAAATATTCTGTCTATTCATTAAATGCCGGTGAAGTAGACAAGAAACATTATGCTCTATCAAATTTTGTGTTATTACGTTAACATTTTTAGAAGTCTTCAAATCGAAATAAGTTAGCTTTCCGAAATTAAAAAAAAAAAAAAAAAAATCGAAACACCTATTTTATAAAGAAATTTTGGATTAAAAACATCCCATGTACATAAAATAATATAGAAAAAGACTAATAAACCGACTTAGAGTAACGTCATACAAATGAGATTACCTTTGGCTCCTAATATCGCAAATTAAATGAGCTTATAAGCTTCCTTAATTAATTTTATACACATATCGAAATTGGTAGAGTTGTTATGAAAGAAGCAACTCGTGTGTATTAATGATTAGGAAAATTTTATTTTTCATAATAATTACTTGAAGTTACGTGAGCAGATGTTATGGAGAAGTATTCACTATAGAAAATACAATGCCTTTGAAAACATATAAAAAATTTAACACACTATTAAAAAGATGAATGAGTCAATTACTTGTTTAAACATTACCTTCTTATCTTTTGACCAAATTTGCAATGACGTCATTTTTTCTAGATTTTTTATTTTATTTTTTGTTATGATTTGGAATAAACATAGTATTAAAAATGAGTATCTCTGTATATGTATGTTTGTTGTTTTTTTTTTTCTTCTCTTCGATCATAATAGATCATGTGTTGCTTTCGATGGCAAAAAGCGTATTATTGGTGTGGCCGCCAAAAATCAACAAGTTACAAACATGAAAAACACAGTAAACGGTTTTAAACGTTTATTAGGCCGTAAATTCGATGATCCCCATGTTCAACGCGAACTTAGCAGCATTCCAACAAAAGTCGAAGCTTTGCCAGATGGCAGTATTGGCTTCCGTGTAAATTATTTAGATCAGGAACAATGTTTTACACCTGAACAATTAACCGCTATGTTGTTCACAAAATTGAAAGAAACCTCCGCCAATGCATTAGGTGCACAGGTAAGAAATTTTAAGAGTTTAGAATGTGAGTAATTACTAATTCTAATGTCATTTAGGTTAACGATTGTGTAATTACTTGCCCCATTTACTTTACAAACGCTGAACGTAAGGCTGTACTTGATGCTGCCCAAATCGCTGGTCTCAATGTTCTACGTCTGATGAATGAGACTACCGCTACGGCTTTGTCGTATGGCTTCTATAAGCAAGACTTGCCCGAAGACAAACCTCGTAATGTCATATTTGTCGATTGTGGTCACTCATCACTGCAGGTCAGTGCATGTGCCTTTACGAAGGGCAAACTTAAAATGCTGGCAAGCAGTTGGGACCAGGTTGGTGGCCGCGATATAGATTATACATTGGCTGAATATTTTGCTAAGGAATTCAATGACCGCTACAAGATTAATGCGAAAACAAATGCTCGTTCTTGGCTACGTCTTATCACCGAAATAGAAAAGTTGAAGAAGCAAATGTCTGCCAATAGCACTAAACTGCCCCTTAGTATTGAGTGTTTTATGGACGATATTGACGTATCATCAAGTATGCAACGTTCTGATATGGAAGAATTGTGTGCACCTGTTTTCCAACGAGTGGAGGCTACATTTAGAAAATTGCTAGCCGAGTCAAAACTCTCATTGGATGAAATCCACTCTGTAGAAATTGTGGGCGGTAGCACTCGTATTCCTGCTGTTAAGCATTTAATCGAACAGGTCTTTGGCAAGACGGCCAGCACTACCTTGAACCAAGACGAATCAGTATCTCGTGGAGCTGCTTTACAATGTGCTATAATGTCGCCAGCAGTACGTGTAAGAGAGTTTGGTGTAACCGACATTCAAAACTATGCCGTTAAAGTTACTTGGGATGGAGAGGGTGCCTCACCTGGTGGTGGTATCGAGGTATTTCCTGTATTCCACGCTGCACCATTTAGTCGTCTTTTAACCCTAAACCGCAAAGAACCGTTCACCATGACAGTGCAGTATGCCCAAACAGTTCCTTACCCAACTTCTACTATAGGGCGCTGGACCATTAAGGACGTTAAACCAAACGAAAAAGGGGAATACTCCGAGGTCAAAGTTAAGGTCAGAATTAATCATCATGGTATAGTTTTGATTTCAAGTGCCTCTTTGGTCGACAAGAAGGAACTGGAGGAACCAGTCACACCACAAACAACAGATCAACAATCATGTGCTGAGCAGCCTGCTTCAGCTGAAGGCCAACCACCAAATGCTGGAGAACCCATGGATGTATCGCAGGAGGTATGTATTTTACATATTAACTTGTAAATCAGCCGTTAAATTTCGTAGTAGTTTCTAGTATATAAGTGTGCACTACTGTCATTTTTTTAAGTTGTCGAAACATATCTTTGCAGGCGGTACATCCTTTTACAAAGATAAATGTAGTTTATTCACAGGCATTAACTGTTATTTTATTTTTGTAGACATATTTTCCTCTTTATTATTTCATTTGATTTTAGTTTATTTAATATGTACTCTTGCAATAACAATTACATTTCCTTTTTAATTTTTTATTTGCGTATTAAAAAAATCCACATCCATTGGTTAGTTAGTTTCGTTCATTAATTGTGTGCTATTGCAATATGAAAAGTATATCATCAATTTTGAAATTTGAATTTTCTGTTTTTGTTGTCTTCTTGGCTTCTCGTTTCAAATCACATCTTATTTTCATCATTGATTGATGGTTGTCCATGAACCACTTACACATACTCTCGTAGGCTTTTTATGATAATGAGGATGATAATAATACAACCGCCTCATCGCCTGGACAAGGACAAGGGTGGGCTCAGAGGGTCAAGGGCTGGTTTACTGCGGTACGTTTTCTCAATCTCTCTAAAGCTTTTTTATTTATTATTAAGACTTTTAAATACAATTCCTCCAAAAATGCAAGAAAAATATCTAATGCAATTAATATGCAAAACAAATGAAAAAGAAATTGGAAATTTGTTGAACCCAACATCTACATGAAAACATTTAGGCAACTTCTTTGTTTTAGACTAAAGAAGTAAACCGCTCACAAGCCTACCCTTGAGTAATAAACAACTCTCCACCTTGTCATTAAAACTTTGTGAATAAATCAGTACACAAACAAAACACAAGCATACACTCTTAGATAAGTTAATTTTGATACTTTTTTATTATTGCAATTCTATATATTACCTTTAATACAATTATCAATATTTAGAAAATATTTAACATTTCGCTTTTATTTTTTATATAATTTTAAAGCTATTTTAATTATAATTACTCGAGGTGTTTCTTATATAGGCTTTTTGGTTGATGTGTTGTAATTATTTACAACCAGTTCATGCCCAAATTTCCCATTTCTTTTTTTTTTTACTTTGGTTTGATAGTTTATTAAAACTGCATTTATTTGCTTTGATACTTTTAGGGCACCGAAAAGAAGAAAAAATCGTCAAAATTAATTGAATTGCCCATGGATTTCCATACACATGGATACTCTCCAAATGATTTGCACAATTTAATACAACAGGAGGCTAAGATGGTATCCAACGATGCCAAAGAAACTGAGCGTATTGATGCTAAAAATGCTTTGGAAGAATTTGTTTATGAAATGCGTAACAAATTACAGGTATATAAATAAATTATAGATTTATATGAAGATTATTTTAAATATTGATACAATATTTTTGGTTTTCAGGGTGGTCCTTTGGAGCGTTTTGTAGTTGAAAGCGAGCGGGATGCCATTTGCTCCCAACTTAATGATTTAGAGAATTGGTTGTATGAGGACGGAGAAGATTGTGACCGTGATACTTATGTTAATAAACTTAAAGCCTTGCATAATCAAACAGATCCCATCAAAGAAAGGGCCAATGATTTCGAACAATGCCCAGGTGTTTTCGAAGAACTTAAATATGCCATCAACAACGCTCGTACTGCTGTCAATGAATTTAAAAAAGGATCTCCAAAATATGACCATTTAACTGAAACCGAATTCATTAATATAGCCGAAAATGCCGAGAAGGCCCACAAATGGCTTGAATCCAATATGGCAAAGTTTGCTCAGTCGCCAAGAACCGCAGACAGCCCTGTAAAAGTAGCCGATATACGCCACGAAGTACAGACTCTAAATACATGCGTTAATTCCGTGATTAATCGTCCTAAGCCAAAACCAGCTGCTAAACCCGCACCACCAAAGGAAAACACTGGCGGAGCAGAACAGCAAAATGGAGAAAATGCAAATAAATCCGATGCTGACAAATCGGCGCACACCAATAGTGTGCCAGACGATTCAACGATGGATGTCGAGTAGGGAGTGTGATGTTGGCAACAAGGACAACTAGCTAGCAGTATAGATATATTTAATTTGTAAGACAGGTATATAGGCAGACAGTTCGTCTAGAGCAAAATTTAATATTTGAAGGCTTTTTAACAAAATACACACAGACGACGATGGATATACTAAATTAACGAAGAAACTATATAATCACAACCCTCCTCCTCCTACCCTTCTCTTAATTTTTGAACTAAAACTGTCATGAAAAATAAAAAACGTAAACCTTTTTCTTCAATACTATAATTAAATTTCAAACAAAATAAACGGCTAATATAAATTAAACAAAATTATAAATAATTTATAATTAATTATTAACCAAAAAATATTTAGTTTACTTTTAATTCATTAAACACTTTATTAGATTTCTAACCTATTTCATACCACAACAAAAATACACTTTAAACAACGCAGGATAAAACTGAAATAGTAAAAATAATGAAATAAACATAAAATCCATGTTTATGGATTATAAACATAAATTGGTCATTTCTTTTCTATACTTAAATAGGACAAATACGAATAACCTTTATACTTGTAAAACTTACAGGTATAAATGTTATTATTGTTTGTATGAAGACCTTAATGCTTTTGTATTTATTACCCATTTACTTTAAACCCGATATAACTTTAAGCATATAATGACTGCAAAGCAATCAAATTGGAGTGTAAGTTTTATAATAAATGTATAATTAAAACGTTTTTGAATGAGTGAAAAAGGTAAGTATTAAAAAATACACACTGGTTTGCAAAATAAAATCTGATTGGATTTGTTTAAAATAGTTAGGTATATTAAAAATGCCAACAATATAAAAATACTAGAAATAAAATTCTGAGCGGTATGTTCAGGCATTCAAAGTGTCTCATAGACACGGTCAATATATAAAACTTAAATATAAATATCTGAAATTAAAAACCGGTCTTTCAATTTACACGAATTTTTATAGCAGTTATTTCTACAGGGCTTTCAACTTACACGAATTTTTATAGCAGTTATTTCTACAGGGCTTTCAATTTACGAAGACACGTTTCTTTGTAACGTATTTTTTGTTTAATAATTTATTAGAATTGCTAATGTCTTTACCAAAAATCAATATATTAACCTTTTTAGCAGACGTTTTTAGAAATGTGTCGATTCTTTTGAGATTTGCCCTAAAGCATAGAGTATAATTAAACATTTGTTACTACAGATTGACCTAAATTTTTGCAAGAATATAAATAACAATTTAAAAACATAAATTATTAATTTCTCTTTCACACAAAATATACATAAATGAATATTCTTTATGATTTTTTTTTTGCAATATATTTCTTGGACAGCACCATTTTTCAAAATAAGTTAGTTGAAATTGTGTCTTTCAACTAATAAGATGTTGAAACTTAAGCTTTTATTTTTAGCTCTTTTGATCCTGGTGATCTTTAGTTTGTGTGCGGAAGCTAAACAACAAAATAAACGTAAACACGGTAGCTCGCAGAAAGTACAGACATTCCAACAGTCAAGTAAACCAAACCGTAATAAAATCAATAAAATTCCTAATAAAACCAATAAGAATAGACAAGATAAGCCCGTAAAAAAAGATACAAACGAGATTATACACTTAATTCCTGGATTAGGATCGGTGAGGGGACGTACTGTTAAAACAGAATGGAGTGGCCAATCCATTATCCAATTCTTCGATATTCCTTACGCCAAAGCACCTTCCGGCTCCTTAAGGTTTAAAGCACCTGTACCTGTCACTCCCTGGTCTAAAGTATTACCAGCCGATAAACCTCATCATGGTTGTCCATCATTGCAGGATTTAGTTAGTTATGAAACTTTAAAATCAAAAAATATTGACGTCGAAGATTGTTTAAGATTAACCGTAAATACAAAATCGGTAAGTTTCTTTGCGTTTATTTTTAATTTAACGACATACTATCTAAAATATCCATATTTTACATTTAATTAAAAGCTTACTGGCAGTGCTCCTGTTATGGTTTATATACATGGAGACTTCTTATTTGATGGTAGTAGCTTAGATGCTCATCCAGGTTATCTTCTGGAAGAAGATGTTGTGTTGGTTAGCGTTCGTTATCGTTTGGGCCCCTTCGGCTTTTTGTCGACAATGTCAGACGATATACCTGGAAATGCAGGTGTTAAAGATGTCATATTAGCCTTACATTGGATACAGGATTATATTTCGGCATTCGGAGGTGATCCTACACGTGTAACTTTGTTCGGACAAGTTGCTGGCGCAGCTCTAATTAATGTTTTAACGATGAGTCCAGCTGTACCAGAAGGTCTTTTCCATCGTGTAATATATCATTCTGCTTCTGCATTATCTCCTGCTTTTGTAACTGATAATCCGTTGCCAACAGCTAAAGACATTGGTAAAAAAGCCGGATGTAAAAATGTCAACAAAATTGATTCTCTTAATAAATGTTTGCGTAAATTGAATGCTACTGAGTTGTTGGATGCCTTTAGTTTACACGGTTCCTCAAAATTAGTAGAAGGCGAACGCCAGTTCGGCGCTACACAATTTGTTGTAGGTGGCCCTTCAGGTATTCTGCCTCAGTTCCCAGCCAAAATACTTACATCTGGAAATTTCAAAGCCTATCCGACTATGGGTGGTAGTGTTAAAAACGCTGGATCATTTATATTGAGAGGTATGAATCCATAGGAATTTTCTTTGTCATTTAATTAAGTTCAGTTACTTTTATATTTATGCAGATATTTACATTGATAATTTCAATGAAACTATTATCGATGACACCATGAATGGAATGGACTACATAAATCTCGTTATTTCACAAACTAACGGTGCTGATCCCACTGAGGCTTGGAAAAAATATGCCGAAGAAGAAGTCTTTCCTTCAGAAATTATTAAAAACGGTTCATTTTATGCCATGGTGCCTGGTTTAATTGATGTAAATATCATATGGTCAAACATAGCTTTAGTTAAATGAATTCTTGTGAACTAATTTTAATCGAATTCCTTCTTTTTATTTTATAGCTTTGCAGTACCATTTCTTATAAAAATCCTGTTTTATTAGCCATGCAAGGTAATGCACAAAAGTTACCCAACAGCACATATCTTTATTCGTTTGACTATGGTGGTGATTTGAGTCGTTATACATCGGTTGACGAAACAGAAGAATCTAATGAAATGCCTTTTGAATTGGGGGTTTCTCTTACTGACGACAACCTATACTTGTTCCCTTGGCCAAGATATCTTTTACTCAACTCAAATCGTGACTTAAAAATTGCCAGACGCATGGTATCGCTTTGGACTTCTTTTGCGTCTACTGGTAAACCATTTGCTCCTAAAACTCCAGAATGGCCACCTATGAATGACGAAACTGGACCGTATTTAAAAATTGACAAAACTATTTCGATTGGTGACAACTACATTGATGAATTTACAGCTGCCGTTAAGGATGCTTCAAGAGGATATAACTTAATCAACGAAGAATTCTTTGAGAGTTTAGTAGAAATAACGGATGAAGATAAAGAATCAAATCAAGATAATGATGAAGGGGAGACAGACAATGAAGTTGGACGTGGCAATATTGTATTAATAGCTAAAAGAACGAAAAAACATTAGATGAGTTTTGAACATTTTTTCCTATTTATAAGTTAAAACTATAAATAAAACCTACTCTCCATTTTTTTACAACAAATTTGTATAGTCTTTTATCATGACATAAGTATAAGAACGCTTTAACAAATACAACTGAAAAAAAAACTTGTGTTTTGTTAGTATAATCAATCTTTTACAATATGAATGAATATTAATTTGTACAGTCTTTTACAAATTGTTATTGGAAATACGTTCGTTTACACGAAGTCTAGTAAATGAGAGCGATGATTGGGATAGGTAAGTGATAGTTTATAGACTGAATATTTATAAAAATTATGCTTGTTAATACTAGAACTAGATTATACGGGAGCAAAATGCAAATAAATTATGTTTTAATTAAATGATTCTTAAAAACATAAAAAGTTATAATAAAAAATTTCGTTACTTTTATTAATTTTCAAAATTAAAAAAATCTTTTCGGAGTATCTGCTGGGCAAATATGGTGCACAATTTTCATCCAATTTCAATAAATATTTTTTAATAAAAAATTTCAAAAATCAAAAAAATAAAAATTTGAATTTTTTATAATTTGCAAATTTTTCTATTTTTATTTAAGAAAATATCGCGAGAAATTATAACAGATGTAAGCTTTATTTCTTAACACCTCTTCTCTGGTTTCGTTTTTAAACAGTTTTAGTTTTTCTTCAGTGTGAAAGTCGTTCTCGTTTCCGTTAGTGTATTGCAGTTCAAACGTTAGCTGAAAATATATTCCTGTTGCTCTATAAGATCAACTTTTTAAAAGATTTCTATAAAAATCAATTTTTTTTTGACAAAAAGCTTTAAAAATTAAGTTTTTTTTTCGTGAAATTTTCTTTATAATCCCACTTTTTAATTTTGATAATGTTTAATTTTGCAATATTTGCAGAATTGCAAATATCCTTTACATTATTTATTCGTTTTTAATTAAAAGATAATTTGAAAGTTGAAACATTTAACTTCTTTAACTTTTTCACAAATAAACTTTTAGCCAGAGTGAAAAATTTTAAATCTTTGTAGCAAAAATGTCGAAAATTTTTAAAATCAAAATCTGCTCTTATTGATGGATTAAACATTTTATGCGATATCCTGAAATAAAATTTTCAATGGTTAGTGTTCTAAAAATTATTTAAATAAAGATAGTGTAAAAATGTTTATATAAACAAATTTTAATAAATTAAGTTGAATCTCAAAATACCAAACAGAGATCTTATTGGTATGCTTACATATTTATGTATTAATAATAACTTAATACAAAATATGTAGAAAGATAGCTTAATTAAAATTTGTTTATATCTGCGTGTGTGTGTAGGTGTGTGTTTCAGGGCAATGATTTATGAAAAATATTAATACATATGAGGTGTAATTAATTTGCTTAGTTCAATCAAAAACAAAAACAAAATGTAAACATTTAGAAAGTTTTTATTTGATTAATCAAATAAAAAAAGAACAGTTTATATTCTGGTTTATATTCAAAACATTAAAAAGTTCATTCGCGAAAATGTAACAGTGACCCGAAATATATGAATATATAATTGAATTGATTTGAAAACAAATGTCTTGTTTTGTTGTTTTTTGTTTATAACGTTAAACCTTAAAAGTTTGATTATGGTTTTTGTGTTAAATATTTTTGAAAATTCTACACAGAATAAATTAAACTCTAAATGTTAAACGCTCTAAAAAATTTACTATTGTTTGTATTTAATTTTGAAAATTCTACATAAAAATAAATTAAACTTCAAATTTTTATGTTTGTTTAAAGAAAATTAAAAAATAAAAAAAACTTTAAAGCGATTGATAATTAGTTAATAATTGTAATGGATATGAGTGATGATTACTTTCCAATAGTTTGTTTAAAATTTAAAATAATTTATTTAATGAAATACCCATGTATACTTTTTTCACCCAGTTGCCAGAGAATTTAAAGGGTCATTAAAACTTTCACTTAATCGAAACTAATTATGATGTTGAAAAGTGATTAATCTAATAATCAAATTAATTTTGGTAGGAATCCAATCGAATAATCAAAAGTTTACATCGTTGGAATATACACACACCTATAATAAAGTACAGTAAACACTCGGAAATCCGGATCTCGATAAACCATTATAATTTTACAATTCTCTATAAATTAATTAATGAATAAATTAATGTTAAAGTTTACTATTATACTGTAATAGTAAACATGGACACAAAAATTGCAGGTACACTTCCACTTTTATGGTTCATTATTTCTTAACTAACTACATTTCTGCGCGTCTTCGATTTTGTACACACACAAAACGGGCCTTGTTTTCTGACCACTTTTTTATATGAAACATAGGATCTGTTAATGGTGGGTACAAAGATTCCACCAAGTCGAATATAATCCTACAATTTTTTAATTAATTTTTTTTTTTATAGTCTTACCAGGATTCGATCACTTGATTTTGGTTTACATTTTGAGTTTTCTCGTTTTGCTGTCTAACCACTCACTTAACGAGACTGAATTATTGTGTGTGATGCTCTAATACAATATTTAACATTAGGTGCCAATTGACATGCAGCTGGAACTAAGGACCAGTGTTAACAACTAATTAGGCTATTTTATAATATTTTTTCTCTTTTGATTTTGGATTTTATTTTTGAAGAAAATTTACACATGCCAAATTTCAAGGCCATGTTTTGTTATGATAAATTATTGCCTGTTCCAAGTTCCATTAAGATATTTATAAAATTTCAACCTTATCACATATTATGGTTTCTGTGCTATTTAAACTACACCTATGGTGGTTTAGTGTGTAAGAATTGTGATATAAGACTTGATATCTGCCAAAAATCGTAAATCGTTTTTGATATTTATCTATTTGTATTATTTGAAATAAAGCAAAAAATTACTTTTGTTTATGGTTAAGGTATTATAATGTTAAAATATCTAGCCTTCATTGTCTTATCTATACATAGTATTTCTTTTACTAAGTATTTTTCTGAAGTGACACATAACTTATGTGTGTGACATAATAAACTATTTCGATTTAAGGTGTATTGGCCTAATTTAGTTCGCGACGAGAATATTGTTTGAAAAAAAAAAATCTATGAAAGTTACTCAATTTTTTGAATATTTTTTTAATAATCAAAATGGAATTTGCATGAAAAATGTTATGGTCTAACTGAATCAGGCCATTAATCTATAAAACAAACATTTTATATATAAACATTTATCGTATACTTTTTTATAGGAAAATTTACTAAGAACAATCTGGAAATTAAAGTCTGTATTTGTTAAGATTATCGTAGATAGATCGTAGATTTTTTATTATATAAATTTATGAATGTTTAAAATTTTCATTTTATTTCCGGACAAAGGTTGTTAGAAAATTATTTTGGTGAATGTTCGTAGTTTTACATTATATTTTTTTTGTATTAGTCAAGTGGGTTAATAATAAATATTTATTTATGTATAAATAAATTAAAATATATGTTAAATAAATTTAAATATGTATAATGTAACTTAGTATAATAGTGAATAGAATGTTTTACCGAATCACTAAATTATTTACTTTTTACCATTGTTCGCTTTAATGCTAATGACCACAGATGTTTTTTGTTGACTACTTTTTAGATCACGAAGATCTCATAATTGCCTAATTTATGTCGACGCATTCTTTCACCTTGTTTGGTAAATTTAGCCAATTTCTTAATTTTTTATTTCTGTTTTAGCTTAAAAAATCTACATTCATCGACACACTTAATTTTGCAAATGTAGCATAGAAAGATGAAGAAAGAAAGAAAGAAAGAAATGATAATAAAACTATTTATTCGTTGGCTAATTTTTAAAGTGAAATTTGCATTTATTTCCCATTCTGATGATTTGGTAGTAAACCTTTTTTCTCAAACCTTTAGTGAAATCAGTCGTTTTTGCGTGTTGTTGAAAAACGGTTTAGATTCAGCTAAATCGAATAATTTTGAAAATAGAAATGATTTTAATGAAACTTATAATATTTATCGGTTTTGCCAGTATAGCGTTCGCGTTAAATGAGGAAGAAAAGGATCCAATTATAACTATTCCCAATCTGGGATCGATACAAGGCAAAGTTGTTGAGACTGCCTGGTCGAAAAGAGAAGTTTTCCAGTTTGTGGATGTAAAATATGGTGAACCACCATCAGGAAAATATCGTTTTAAGGTGTGAATTTGTGTTATTTTTACTACTAATATTACTACTTAATCCTTAAATTGGTGTTCTTGCATACAAACATGATTTTTGTTGAACAAAATAATTCGTAAGAATCTAATATATTAAGAAAAGAATAAATTTTTTAAATAAAATAATAAATTTAAAAAAATCAATTAAAAATCAATATCGATTGTTATCACACTAAGAACCTACTTTGTTTTCAAGAAACTCACAATCACTCAAAATCGTATTTTTGTTACCTTTTATTTAATTATTTATAAGAAAAAACATTTTGGAAGTAATTCCATAAGAAAGTGTTCAGCAGCCGGATCCAAAAAGAACTATAAAAAAATGTCTAAAAATCCAATTTTATTGGCCTTTTAGTTATACACAGATCAGATTTTAATTTGTACAGTAGTTTCTGAAAAGTTAAAGAAATTTTTTAGAAAAAATACAAAAGCAAAAAAAAAAAAATCATTAAAAATGTAAATCAATGTAGATCATTTTGTTTTTTAACACGAAAGATTTAATATATTTCCTTTTAATGCAATCTAAAAAGTGTTATTATGGTTTTTGATACTTGAATAGATTTATAATATTGATTGAATTTGTTATATATAAAAAATATCGAATTATACTCATTTTGAAAGATTTTTGTGACAATGGTTGCAGCTATTCTTCCAACTGACAATACAATTTTTTTTTATTGCAAAAAATTAGGTTTTTTTTCGAAAATCAGAAATTTCGGTAAAGGTATTCTTAGGATATCTCAATTTAAAGGGTATTTAATCAGTAACGCTATGAATCCCAATTAATTTTTCAAATCGAATTTGTTGTTGTCAATTGTTACAAGTTCGTAGTCTACGAATAATTTAAACACCAAGCCTACATTTTCTTTACATGTTCCACATTATTGTTAATAAAATCCATTTAACGTATGCATTTTCAAAATATCTTCATTTCGTAAAGCCTCCTCGCCCTGTAGAACCTTGGGAAGACATAATGGATGCAACTGCTGAAAAAATTGGTTGTCCCTCTATAGTCTCAATGGAATCTTTGCAAAAGCTAGATGATTTAATTGATATAGAGGATTGCTTATCAATGACGATTACAACGCCGAATGTGTCTGGAAGTTATCCAGTATTGGTTTATATACATGGAGAGTATTTATATGAGGGCAGTAATTCGGAAGCTCCACCCGATTATCTTTTGGAAAAGGATATTGTTTTAGTAGCGCCACAATACCGTTTAGGTCCATTTGGATTTTTGTCTACTAAAACGGAAGAAATACCTGGAAATGCAGGAGTTTTAGATATATTTTTAGCCTTACAGTATATAAAGTTTTTTATCAAATATTTCGGTGGAAATCCAGAAAAAGTTACAGTTGCTGGACAAGTGGGTGGAGCGGCTATAGCGCATTTGTTAACGTTGTCGCCAAAGGTAAGTAAATACATACTACTACATACTACTATATACTCATTGGAAGAGGGATGTTGAAATTTTATATTAAATACTAATATCAATTTAAAAGATTTAAAGTCATTGAATATTTTTTCCAGTCTTAATCTTGAGACTTAGTAGCTATTTTTTTCAATGCCTAAATTAATTGATATCTTTTGTAGAATTTGCCAATTTATTTTATTGCTTTTAAAAATTTTATTTTTAAATCATACAAACATTTATCACAAAATTAATCTTGGATTTCCCTCCTTAAGCTATAACACTGTCAAATTTTCAAGGCAAATTTTAATAACTTTAAATATTTTTAAGCGAATTTAACATTTTATATGATTGCATATTTGAATACTTGTACATTACATAAATATGAGCAAACATACATATGGCGAGTTGCGATAAAAATTCGACTTAAAATTATTAATTTTCCTTTTATCTTTAAATGTATTTAGGTCGAAAAGGGTTTATTCCATCAAGTTATATATCATTCAGGCTCAGCTTTAATGCCAACATTTTTGGAGGAAAATCCTCGTAAATTTGCTCTAGAAATTGCCGAAAAAGGTAAATGTAAAATGAAAACTGTACGCGATTTAAATCAATGTTTGATGGATATGTCACCATTGGAGTTGCTTGAAGCTTTTATGGAGCATGGTGTACGTAAAATAATGATGAATTTTTAAAGTCAATGTATTAAGCCATCTTCTATACGTTTTTTTAGAATGAAAAATCTGACTTGGGAGTAGGTCATACAGGTGGTATTCAGTTTACTATAGGAGGTCCAAGTGGTGTTTTACCAGAACATCCTTATGACTTAATGCTAAAATCTAATAATTCGTATCCAGCAATGGGTGGTTGTCCCAAAAATGCTGGCTCGAGAACTATAAATGGTATTTACTTTTGGATTAATAATGATACAGATCCTCTTTTTTAATTTCATTTTTAATTTATAGAAATTGTTGAAAATGATTGGGAAGGAAATATACCGGATGATACATACAATAGCTACGATTATATCGATCATGTTATACGACAAGTTGTGGGCACTGATAAAACCATGCTCTTGACCAGTTTTGTTACACACGATTTCTTTAATAGAAGACTTATGGAAAATGGGACATTTGCAACATTAATACCCAGATTAATAGATGTAAGTTGTTTAAGAGTAATTGGTTAACTTATTTTAACAAAAAAAAAAAAAAAAAAAAAATAATCTATATTTTTAACATCCTGAAGGTGGCTGGTTCACTATTACATAAACTTCCAGTATTATTAGCATTAAATATGAATAACAAACATGTACCCGACAACACATTTCTATATTCATTTGATTATTCGGGAGAATTTAATCGTTACCGCGATATGGATGAAGAGCATAATATGCAAAGTCCTTTTAAGGCTGGAGTATCTCTAACCGACGAGGCTTTATATTTGTTTCCATATCCAGAACATGTAAAAAAATTAAGTCCACCTGACGAATCAATGGCAAAACGCATGGTTGATGTTTGGACATCATTTGTAATAAATGGACATCCTTTTGGCAGTCACCGCAGTGGATATTGGCCACCGATGACAACTTTGTATGGACCTTATTTAAAATTAGATGAAACTTTCACCATTGCAGGCAATTACTTCAAAGAATTCTCTGCTACTATAATGGACGAGGAAACTGGTCACAGTTTAATAAGAGAAGTCTATTACTTAAGACGTAACTTCACCCGCAGACAAAAGCAACAAAAACACCGATCAAAAACGGTAAATGTTAGAAGAAAATTTACACTTAATCGTGGTAGACCAATAAGAAAATATATTCCAAACAAAAAATCAATAACCAAAAATAGTTTAGTAAGACGTCAACCTAGTAGGAATAAAGTAATATTTAGATTTTAAATGACAATTTTTTTTTTATATTTTGTTAAGAATATCACTGGTAAGACTGATTCCAGATACATATTGGTGCTTGGATTTAATATATTAAGATATTAATTATCATATGATTACATAAAAACAATGTGTCTTAACTTTAAACCATGGCAAAAAAATATCAACATATGAGTAAAAATATTGTTTTAAATAATTGTTTGACCATTATTAAAGTAAAGAATAAATAGATAAGAATAATTTATAAAAGATTAAAATTTATTTTATTATTTATTTGAAGTAATAATGTGTGTCGATCGATTGTTTTTTGTTTTTTTATCAGTAATACAAGTACGTTCACAGATATGTATGCATATTATATTATACATACATATATTTGTGTAGAATAATTCAAATCAATTCTAAAAATGACGCATATTATAGTAATTATTGTTATTGTTATAATTATAATTCATGGGATAATCCTGATGCGTAGGCAATGCTTGGACAGGCTTTTCATTTAACACCGTTTCATGTGATTTGTAGCTGGGATACGATAAACGAGAAGGAGCATTATAATTGGTATTTTGACGGTAATTGGGATATTGATATGCACGCTGTTGGTAATTAGAATAGGGACGCGTTGTAGTTGTGGAAGTTGTAGTAGTTATAAGTTTTGTTTTATTGAGCGTGTCATTGAGTTTTGTTATATTAAAATATTCAGGATACAAATTTGGAACTGGAATACCTTCGCCAAAATGATAATCTAATTCAAGTTTACTTTCTTGTGTATTGGTAAAACGCAAGAATGGTCCATACTCTGATGTAGCATTTGGCCATATACCATTATTTAAATTTGGTATGCCATAAATGGCAAAATTTACCCACATGGTAACCATCGCCCTGGCCATAGATTTGTCTTCAGGATTTAGGTTACTTACTTCTTTAGGATAGGGAAATAGAAATATGTTATCATCACTTAGGGTAGCATCAATTTCAAATGGTAAAGGATTTTTCAAATGTCCGAAACGATGGAATTCTCCACGATAATCGAAACAGTACATATAAATTGAATGATTTTTAAATGTATAACGTACACTATCAATTATTGGACCACGGAATAATACCAAATTGGTCAGCTGAAATATTTATTTAATAAAAATCTTGAAAATTCCGAATTATATAATTCCTATTACCTCCAAAAGTTTTTGAACTAAACCACTAACCGAAGGATTGCGAATATCCTCAGGTGTAAAGATATGTTGCAAAGCCCATTGTTTCCATAGCGCATAGTGCCTTGGTTGAGATGTATGCTTCAGAACAATATTAATGTAGTCCGATATATTTCGAGAACGCAATTGTACAAGTTGATCATAAAACCCTATAGAAATTTTAATTTGTAATTAATTGTCATATAAATATTTATTGCCAAAATTTGTACGCACTTGACATAATGAAAGCCCCAACATCTTTTGTAACGCCTACAATCATTGGTTTGGTATTATTGGCTACCATGGCGGCAGGATGAAGCGGTAGGTATCCCAGTTTATCACCTACAATCAATTTGAAACCATTCGCAAATTGTAATCCTCTTAATTCATTGTTTTCCTAAGAATATTAAAAATCAACTTTAAAAAATTTTTTTTCTATGAGTTTTCACTTAAGTAAATTCGTACAAAGTATCTTTTAAAATAATTGAGAAGATCCGAGGTACTCATATTCTCAAAGCAGGATACTAAACCTTCAATTGTTCGACTAGGTGGGCAGCGAGCGTAATGAGCAAAACTACGTATTGTTCCCAAGGGTTGCTCGTCCAGAAAGTACGGATTTAAAGCAGTACCGGATTGTAAAATTAATTTATGAAATAAACCTTCGGCCTATAATACAGTAATAATGCATAATATCAGCATATATACAAATCTAAATTTTAAATACCTTTCCATTTAGACTGAGTGCATGTATTAATGTTGCACCACCCGATTGACCCATTAAAGTTACTTGTTCCGGATTACCATTGAAACTCCTAATGTATTGTTGTATCCACTCTAAAGCCATCTGAATGTCAGACAAAGCTACATTCCCTGGCATATCATCTGTTAGGGTTGACAAATAACCAAAAGGAGCCAAACGATAATTAATTGTTACTAAAACAATATCATTTTCCAAAAAGTAATCTGGTTGACCTTCCTCGGCGCTACCGTCAAATAACATTTCACCATGCACAAATACCAAAACTGGATATGATCCCGATTTCTAAAAATGAAATGCCTATTTTAAATTTGAAATTAAATGCATGTTGAATACAGTTCGTACCGCAGGAGTAAATATGTTCAAAGTTAAGCAATCATCTACGTTTTCAGATCGACTTTCCCTTTCTTTAATAATTTCCATATCGGGAAATTGTGGACAGTTTGACGGTTCCTTAGTAGCGTCTATTACATTTAAATTCAAATCTGGCGCTAAAGCTTTCTAAAATCATACAATAATTTCTAAATACAGGTACGTATATTACGATCGCCGTATGGATTACCTGAAATCTTCCTAGGCCCGGTTTAACAGTTGCGTATTTTATTCCTAGGTAAGCACTTATAGGTCTATTCTTTATAGTTTTAAAATTAAGTTGACCACGCACTAAGCCTAAACGCGGTACTAATATAGTGTCGGGGTCAAGCGATGGTTGTGAAGATCGCTCCGGATAAGGCTGATAAGTTTGCGAATAATGATGATTTTCAGTTAAGTTTTGTTCCTCTTCAGAATTTTGTGAATGATGTTTCACGCCATTACGCTGCATTTCATATCCTCTAGGTTGATGATAAATTTGTCGGCCGTACACATCACCAAAGTCACTGCGCTGTGGCCCTCCATTATATGAAGGATTATTATCAGGATTTTGAGCATCGTAATATCCTTGATCGTCATAATCATCATATAAATTAAAATCATGTTGACTTGAACACTGTTGCAGCACTAAAGTGCATATCAACCATATTTTTAATAAATTTCTTTGCACACAATCCCGATCCATGTTATTGCTACAATCAAACAACTGAAACTGAATTTATTTTTTTAAATATTCTTGATGCTTTGTTTCCAAAAGATTATTATAATAATGTTGCAATATGTAGAAAGAAAATATAAACATTGATATTTTACAATGAGCACAGATGTTAAATTAGCCCTTTGGGTCATACTTAATCTATGAATCTGTTTTAATATAGAGATAGAAACAACATTAGATTTTTTGGAATATATTAAAGAAAGCAATAAAGATTATATTCGACCTGGTGGAATTATTGAATTCCACTATCAATAGTGTCTATGTAACATAGAAAGAGATACACACACACACATTTATATATATATATAT
>JACGTJ010001684.1:1852-14372 GCA_014858695.1 Chrysomya rufifacies | reverse complement strand
GAACCAGAACTGAACTAGAATTGAACTCGAACTGAGCTAGAACTATACTATAACCAAATGCGAACTAGAACTAAAGTATAGATTCAGCTCTAGTTCTGGATTTGACTTTAAACCTTTATCCGAAAAAGACATTGAAGTAATGGACCTAATTCTTTAACGCTTTCTATGAACATAAAACTCTTCTTTTGCACAAAGTCGAGTGTTTCGTATTCGACCAAGATCATATTTTGTTTTTTTTATAGCATTTGTTAAAAATTGTAATGACCTTTAGCTAAAATTATTTCCATGTGACACAATTTTGGTAATAAAAAGTCTTATACGTTCTAAATTTACAAATGAACACTTATAACAGAAAGTTTTGTGTTGTTTAAAAAAATAATTTGATAATTTAATGATTAATATAATATAAAATATATTTTGGATAAATCATTTGTTGTTTTTTTTTTCAAAATCGAAATCGAAAGTTTTTTGCAACTTTAGATATTTATACTTACAATCATTTAGAGCTGAATTTGAACTAAACCAAAAGTGGATGAGAACTAAACTAAAAGCGTACCAGAATTATATCTGAATTAAAACTGTACCAGAAATTAAGTAGTACTTGCTGAAAACTATGCCCCTAAAATAAGAAAGACCCAAAAGTATTTTTGTAATTCCGTAAAACAAAAAATTATTTAAAAAATAAAAAAATTAATTTATTAATTAATAAAGAAATTAAATTTCTAATATTTTTTAGAAATTTTTCAATATCCCATGTTTTTTCAGCATTTTCTAAATATTGGCTATATAATTGTTTAGTCCATTATTAGGAAGTTTTTAGAAGACAATGAAAAAAGTGTTCCAGCGATTTTTTCCACATGAAAGTTCAAAAGTGGATGACAAAGTCAAAAATCTCATCTAGTTTTTTCTGCATGTGAAATTCACAATAGCAAAATATTATTGTGAATTATAAAGTTTAACATAACGTGTGGTTGATGTCCATGCTAAGTATAACTGAAAATATTTATTTGTGTTGTAATTAGCTTCGAAATATTTATAAAAGCTATTTTTAATTTATTTATCAATAAAATAAAGTTTTCAATAATCACTAGCCGGAAATTAACGTTCTATTGCGTTTAAGTATTGCAATCAACAAACCTACTACGTAGGAGAGAGTGGGACAAGGATAACTTTAAATAAGGATTTGATGCAAAAATCAACAGCGACGTTTCTAAAATGACCTGGAAATCAATTCATTTTGTCTCCCCGATAAGTTCAGTGTATTCCAGGGAGATATATACAGTATTTATGGTGCATATCGATTACCATATGACAGTAAAATTTGAGGCAACATAGGAATTGTTGTAAACATTCAGACGGCTTCACTGTTTCTTCAATCTTATTTTTCCAGGGTAATTTTGTAATGCATAGTTGCATTCGCTCTTTTTATTAACAGTTCGGAATCCGTTGATATTTCATAGAGAGTTATTAAGAACAACAGCCTTAAGCACTTGCAAGACAGTCAAAATAATTGGTCCCTCTTATAATTTCAGTCACTTTATGTAACGCGTAAACCACAGCGGCAAATATATATCGAGATTCTATACTAACAACTCATTAGAGGCTAGACTAGCACTGAGTTTACCCTGCAATATACATTGTCGAGTAGTAAGGAAGCACATAAAGTAAAATTGTATTTTACCTTTTATGCGAATGTCCAGTCCTGACAAATATAACACAGAAATAAATGGGGAATAATTAGAAAACAAATATAAAAAATGGTCTTGGTTTATAAAGGATTAGCATATAAAACTATGTCATTGCAAAGGTGTTTTAATCCTCTTTCCACTGATATCCATATTGCCTATATCGCTTCTTTAAAACGTGAAATCTTAAGCTTTGTATACTTTAACATTATTGACTCATATTTCGGCAGAGAGGCAGAATTGGGAGGGGAATGTTTATGTTGTTGTATTAAGCTAAGAGAGTATTTTTTATACTCATTGAACAAGTTAAAAAATTAAGTGGGCCGATAATCTCAATTTATGAGTAAACTCTTTTATTTACTTTATTAACTGAAAAATCGCTAGTTTGACCACAACAAATCATGGTAGCGAATTGTTATATTGTCAACACCAATGCAACAGCTGCCGGCAAAATACCAATACATTTGTTGTTATACCGGCGCCAATTTTTTTTTTGCCTCCCAACACATTGTTTGAAACAACATAAATTGCACACGTTAAATGCTTAGGTTTGTGTGTGTGTTTTTGGCAAAATTGTTCGATTCAAACACTAAAACAAATTTGCAAAAAACCAACAATTGACAATTTGCAAATAAAAGAAAAAGCACGCTGCAAACTGTCAAAAAATTATAATTAATAAATTTCTTAAAAAAAAATCAATTAATTATTTAACAACAAAAATTGTTAAAACAAGAAATTATTGAAACACAACCAAAGTGTTAAAAATAAGAGTAAAAAAAATCTAAAGACTGAATTATTAATTGAAAAGAAAACTAAAACAAAAAAGCAACATGTCTTTGGCATTCCAAAATGCGGAATCCGTAAAGCAGGCTCTCTTCGAGGAGCTACAAAATCTCTTAAGTTCCGAAACCAATGTGCGACAGTCGGCAGAACAAAGAATGAAACAATTGGAATTTACCGAAGGTTTGTAGAATAAACTAACATTTCATTAGACATTTAAGGTCTTTTACATTCCTCAGAGGGGTGGGGTTTTTGGCTTAATTAGAATGTGTTTGCATTTATAAGCATTGTACATTTTTTTATATTAATATTTATAATTTTAAGGTTATGGCGTTTATCTTTCCGAATTGATTATGAATCAATCGTTCGATTTGCCTTTAAGGCAAATTGCCTGCATTATGCTAACACGTTATGTTGAAAATCATTGGGGTGAATGTGATGAAGAAGGCAATACCAATGAAGCCGGTGGTGTGGCCACTGAACAAGCCAAACGTACCATACGCAATATATTACCCAATGGTCTGTACGATCCGAATTCCAAAATAAGACTTTCGGTTGCACATACCATCTCTACCATAGCTGCCACCGATTGGCCTGGTGTTTGGACAGAATTGTTTGATATTATTATTAAATGTTTGGGTGGTAATGAGGATTCTATACATGGTGCCATGCAAATTTTACAAGATTTCTCTTATGATGAGAAACAAATTAAAGAACTTGGTCCAGTTATAATCTCTGAAGTTTATCGTATCTTTGAATCGGAACAAAATTATTCTATCAAAACGCGTACATCTGCTATTAGAATATTAAAACCATTGTTTGTTTCGATTAGTGTTAATATTATGGATAAACAGGAACAGGCATCCATGATGAATTCAATATTAACAAATTTCATGGAAAAACTAATGCATTACTTGTCAATGAATAGTGCAGCGGCTTCGAATTTTATGCTGAGAACAGAAATTGTTAAAAGTAAGTACTATTTTTATTATTAGAAAATATTTGTTATTTAATGCGAAAATTTACCTTTATTAAGAAACTAGATTTTACAAATACATCAGTAGTAGCGGAACGATTATACATTTTATAGGGCTAACTTTTTCCTGGTCATTGGTGTAAAATGTATATATTTAAAGTTTCTTTTTTAAGAAGATTTCTTCTCATGTCTCGCAAAGTGCAAATAAGTAAAAATATACAAATTTGCTATGTAAAGCAATGGACCACCTATGACCAATTTCAATAGGTTTATATGAACCAAGATATAAGAGCGAAATTTCATTGAAATATAGACTAATTTAAGCGAATGATGTAGGTATAATGTGATTATGCTATAATTTAAACAAATATTTCCAAATACCCACTATTCCATCTTGTCAGCTGAGTGGCCTGACCATGTAAACTATTTGTGCAAAGTACCGGACGCACTCTTAAAGCTATCGCTTTCAAAATGTGGCATCAATTATTACATTGGCACAAAGATAAAGACTATGAAATCAGTCATGATCGGTTCATTGCTTGAAATATCCCTCAAACAAATGTACTTCCGAAATAAGAAATAAATATTCTAACTCTCTAAAATATGTAAACATTTGTTAAAATTTAACGTACATAACTTTTTTAAATACCTTGACTTACGTTCATTTCAATTGAGAATTTAGGCTTTTACAAAGTAAAATGCTCAAATATCTCGGCAAGATTTCCATTGTAAAGATATCTTACTGAAATATGGCACAAATTATTATTATTTTGGTACTAGGTCTCCATGAAAGATGAAAAATTAAGCAAATAACTGTCTTAAATATGTGAGTAATTTATTGATATTTAAACTTTCCATAGACCCTGATTAGATTAGATTAGATTAGGGAAGGGCACAGCTACAGCTGCAGCAACTCCACTCGGAGGCCCATACGGGTCCATTGTGATCCCTTCACAAAAGAAAAAGAAAGAGAGAAGACCCTGACTATTATTTCAAATTTCATTCCATTCAGTCTATTATTGAAATTCGCTACCATAAAACTTGTGGAACATTTCATTCCATACTATTTTTCTTTTTCCTTTGTGCAGTGTAGGGTGCCATATAGTCGTATAAGTCAATATGAACGATAAGTTTTGTGAATTATGTGTCATTCACATAACTCATCGTTCATATTAACTTAAACGACTATATGGTATCATGGTAGAAATCAATTCGTCTTAGATCCAAAATGTATTTTCTGAGACCTGGTAAGATTCTAGGTCAATCTACCTATAGAGATCGCACCGGAAGTACTACGAAGATATGCACAAATATTTCTAATATGTAAGATTTGTATGATATTGTAAACGGACAAAATCGCTTTATAAATAATGAAGTTATGGACTAAAAACCTATGAAAAGACACAAACATTTGCAGTGCCAATGCCAACTTTTTATACTCACATAGACATAGGAAGGGCCATAAGAAAAATATACTTCATTTTTGTAGGAAAGGAAAATAAACTCGACTTCTGTCCACTTTCGCCCACTCGTAATTTATATAGTGTCATGAAAAGAATTAAAGATTAACTAAAAATTCAGAAGAGTAAAAGATTTGAAAGGATATTTCGATAAAGCATAAACTAGTTAAGAAATTTAAGGTCAAAGCATATCGAGGGCAAGTATGAAGTTGAAAAAGTTTAGGGAAAGATAAACATAAAAGACTTTAGGCAGTAGCCTAGGAACTGTGAAGAGTGAACTTTTAATTATTTATAATTTTCCATTTCTTAGTCCTAGCATTCCTAGTAACGGAAACACCCAAATACATTCAACCTTATATGGAACGTATATTGCCTATCATTTGGCAGCTATTAACACAAATCGCTGATACTTATGTCAAAGTAACCGTTAATCAAACCGAACCCAGTCCATTTCCAGTAGCCGATGCTGACGATGAAGATGAACTAACCAATTTCTCTACTATGATAATACAAATCATGGAATTTATACAATGTATTATTGGTGCTGGGAAATTCCGTTCAATTATTAAAAATGTCTTAACCGATTTAATTTATATAATGATTGTCTATATACAAGTACCAATGGAACAAATCGAAGATTGGAATGAAGATCCCGAAAAATTTGTAGAAGATGAAGATGAGGGTGGTGTTGAATTGACAATACGCGTATCGGGTCAAGATGTTTTGACGGTAAGAAAAGTTTTATTGCAAAATTGCGCAATGTTTTTTCTAGGGACATTTTTTTCTGTTTGTTTATTTTAGGCTTTAAATGATGAATTGGGTCCTAAAGCTTTGACCGCTCTACAAGAGGCCATGGCTCGTCATATGAATGTAGCTGAGGCTGAAAAATCTGCTGGTAATCCAAATTGGTGGAAAATCCAAGAAGCTTGTATGGTAGCTGTACACGTTTATCGTGAACTTATTTTGGAATCTGAAGATCAATTTGATTTGTTAAATTATTTGACTTTGGTACGCAATTGGTTAAATCATCAGGAATGTCCACATTTAGTGGGTCGTGCTCTTTGGACTCTGAGTACTTATTCAAAATCGAAACTTTTCAATCCTCAAATGTTGGAGGAAATTCTAAATGTAACATTGCAGAGTTTACAACCTGATAAGTCGATAGTATTAAAAATAAGCGCGGTTAGGTAAAAGTTAAGACAAATATAGATTTTTAAAAACAAAAAATAAATATTTTTAATTTTTTGTTTAGAGCTATTTATGGTTTCGTGCAGGCTCATGAAAAATCTGATGCTGATAAACGTGCTTTGATACAGGCCAAACTTCCTGGTTTTCTAGAGGGAATTATGGCCATTATACCAGGCTGTAAAAGTTCAGTACTAGGCATGTTATTGGAATCTCTTACCACCATAATAACGGTAACTAATATTATATATTTTTTATTATTGGTATGTTTTAATTCAAATTTCATCATTTACAGTTCGATCCCTCATTTGCTGTACAAGCTCAAGGCAAACTTATACCCTTAGCAATTGCTGTATTTCTTAAATATCCAGAAGATCCCTTCATTTTGGAAATTGTACAAGATCTTATTAAAGCATTATGTCAGAATCCCCAATGTTTGCAGCCATTACAGGAAAAATTCATACCTACCATTGTTAGCATCATTGCTTTGCAGGGAGAACAAGCCAATAGTGCCAAACAAGATATAGCATTAGATGTTTTAACCACCATTGTCAAGTATTCCCAGGCTCCGTTGCCACCTGCACTAATTGAAAATGCATTCCCTGCAATGATACATTGTGTTTTACGCTCAGACGATCAGGCTGTTATGGTGTCAGGTGGTGAATGTTTGCGTGCGTTCATTTTTGTTTCGCCCGAACAAGTTTGTTCATATAAAAATGGTGAAGGTTTAAATTACACCATGCAATTGACCACAATGTTATTGAATCCCATGAATAATGAAATGACTGCAGGCCAAATTGGTCGTTTGGTTATAACAATTATAACTAAAATGGGTAATTTGTTGGGAGAGAATGTAGATCTATTACTAAAGGCTGTTATAAGCAAAATGCAATTGGTGGAATGTTTGAAAGTAATTATGAGTTTGGTGGTTATTTTTGCCCATCTCTTCCTAACACAAATGGATGCAGTTTTAAATTTTCTCTCCACCGTCCCAGGACCGACCGGAGAACCAGCCATGCAATTTGTTTTTAGCAATTGGTTATCGAAACAAACTTCCTTCTTTGGCACCTATGAACGTAAGGTTACAACCATGGCTTTGTGTAAACTATTCGAATACGGTGTAACTACACAAGATGCACGCTTAACTTCCATTACCGTTAAAGATCTGGTTGAAAATGAAGCAGCCAGCAATACTCCACGTGTTAAAACACGTTCTCAAAGTCAAGCCAATCACCAGTGGGTGGCCATGCCAGCTCTAGTAAAAATGTTTAAACTACTCATCAATGAATTGGATCATCTTAAGGAAGCTAAATTGGCCGACTATGAAACCGATTCAGATGAGGATGAAGATCCTTCTTCAGGTGATAAACCAGCCGGTGCATCACCACCCAAACCACGTTTCATTTCCGATTTATATTTCAACGATGATGATGAAGAAAACACTGATGATGATCAATTGACACAAGAGTTAATGAAGGATCCTCTATTCCAAGCTAATATGGAGGAAAATCTTACGAAATTTTTACAAAACTTCTCGAGCAGTGAACATTTTCCCATGTTTGTTAGCCATTTAACACAATACGAAAAGAATGTTTTAAAATCCATACAAGTTGAAGTTGCTTAAAAATGTTCAAATGCTTTGTTTTACCCCTTTTTTACATCATTTTTATTACTTATGTATTTTGATTTTTTTTTTTGTTAAACCAATTTCTTTTCTAAGTGTTAAAAACTAAAATTCATTTCCTTTAAAAAACTCATTTATTTATGCATTTTAAAGTACACTGTTTTTTTGATATGGATTTCAAATATAATTTGTAATTTGTGAAAAATTATTTAATGTGTGATTTATTGTTGTAATCCGATTCGAAAGACAACTTAGTCTCAATCACAGTATAACGGATAAATTCTGTGATTTTTCTGCTAAATATGAAAATAAATGTTGGTAGAACTTGATATCTCTGGGAGAAGTGATCCGATATGGCGAGATTTTTGAAATTCGAATTTTAAGTTTTATACCTTAAGCAGCAAAAAAACAAGAGTGTTAATCGGTCAAACCCAACTATTTAACACCCTAATATGTAATGGCCCATTCGTCACTAATAGGATTTATCTTTGTGACAATCTGGTCAGAACTTTCCCAATATATCTTGTTTTCTGAAAGCTAATGACAATAATAAACTGATTAAAATAAAACTTTGGTACGAAAGTTTGGATTAACGAAAAAGTTATACATGCTAAATTTCATCAAAATACATGCTCATTTGTAAGGGGGCTATGTGAAATAATGGACCGATCATGACCAGTTTCAATAGGCTTGCTCCAAGTGCCAAAATATTTATTTGTGCCGATTTTCAAAAAGATAGCATTAAAATTGCAACCTGTAGAGTTTACTCAAGATTTACTTAGACTGACAGCCAGCCAGATGGACGGATATCGTTTTATCAACTCAAAAAGTGACTCCGAATCGAATGTTATCCTTAAAGGTGGGTTTTTGAAAATGTTTTCTCTATGTTAACATCCGCATAAACGCATTATACATTCTCCAACATATAATTGGAAGTCAGGTAATAAAAAATGGTTGAAAACCTTACATCTCATCAACTATTTTGTTATTCTCACAAAATATAAATGGAAAGAGAAATGATGTCTGGTTAATTGTTTTTGGAATTGGACTCTGGGGGAAATAATCAAATCTTAGTTCACCTCTTGTTGAAAATTTAGACGCTTAAGGAGAAAAAAAAAATAAATCAAATTTCTTCTTATGGTGTTTTCAATACAATTTTGAGTCCCAATTAACGCAAGTGTTAACCAGGTTTCTTTTGGCAACCAGTATTACATACTAATGCAAAATTAGAGCAGGGCGGTGAAAATTTTCCATTAGCTAGGTGGTTAGAGATAGTGATGACAAATGACATATTGTTAATTTGTACTATTTCTTAGAAGAAAATGTACAGTACATTTGACCGAAATGGGACCAATATCTATTAGTAGGTAATAAAAACAAATTGATGAATTTGAAAGGGACTAGAAGTGGACCAGGACTGAACTAAAATACAGCCAAATTAGAACAGAACTATGACTAACATGTAAAAAGTTTATAGAACTAAAAATGAACTAGAACTAACCTAATGTTGTACTAGAACTGAACTTTCCTGGACTAGAACAAACATCAAAAGATATAGGACTAGGAGTGAAATACAGTTGAACTGGAACTAAACTAAAACTGACAAGAATTGAACTAGAACTGTACTTTCCTGAACTAGAATTGAACTGAATTAGAACAAATAGAATTAGGACTGAAATAAAGCTAAACTAGAACTAAACTAAATCCGAAAGAAGTAAACTAGAAGTAAAACTTTAGTTTAGTTTTAGAACTAAAACTGACATGAAGTGAATAGAACTGAACTTTCCTGGACAAGAATAGTACTGAACTAGAACAAACATAAAAAAACAGAACTAGAACTGAAATACAGCTGAACTAGAACTAATCTAAATCTGAAAGAAGTGAACTAGAAGTAAAACTGAACTAGAAATTAACTAGAACTTAAACTGAACTAGAACTAAACTAAAACCTGACTAGAATTGAACTAGAACTAACTTGAACTGAAATAGAACAGAATTAGGACTGAACTAGAACTAAACTAAAACTGAACTAGACCCGAACGAAAACTGCACTAGAACTGAACTAAACCTGAAACTCTGATCGATTTATCGGGTTAAACAGGATTGGCGAGAGCTTCCTGCTATAAGGAGGACAAGCAGTTCCATTTATAACTACTTTTCTAAAATTCATTTTAAAATCGAATGCTAAAACTCGACTAATTAAAAACGACAATTTTCAATGTTTAATTTATGCTCCAACTCTATAGATCTTTGCCAAACATAGAAATGAAAATAAAACTCGTTATAATTTAATTTTAACATTAATATTGAAGAGTATACATTTAAAATAAATTTTATTTCAAAAAACTTTGAAAAATATATAAAAAAGTTTCTATTGTTTGTAATGTTATACAAATTAATATAAATGCTTTTTGATGATGATTATGAGACAAAATTTTAGCCTCTTCTTTGTGAAAATAAAAAATTAAAAAAAAAAATAATAATTTGTTAAATTTTTAATTACTATTGTCTTTTTGATTATTTTTTGTTTGCTGTTTGATTGTGCAAAAATATTAAAGGAATGAAATCTTAAGATTTATGAAAACAAAATGCGCAATTATTTTTTTTTATAAAGCATTATTAAGACTACCATAAATTATGCCCAGAAAATACATATTTACTTAAACTACTACTAATAGAATAATATAAGTATTCCATATATAAATTATAAAGTAGAAGTAATATAAAAAAAAAAAAACAAAATTTGTTAATAAGATAAATTTGATGAGAAACAACTACTATATATGTATATACACATATATGTTTTAGTGTGTATGTGTACGTGTTGCAATAATTGAATATCAGCTTAAAATTTACAATTTAAGAACTTCATGGGCAGCATTGACGACATGACGAGCAGAAATGCCAAAAAGATCAATGAGAACAGTGGGAGGACCGGAACGTGGTACAGTAGGTACAAACAAATGTTTAACAACAAAATCACGTTTATCAGCCAAACCTGAGAGAACAGCTTCTCCCAAACCACCTTGTCTGTAAGTTAAATACAGAAAATTAATTTCTTTCTTAAACAAAATGTAAAAAAAAAACAACTTACTGATAATGATCTTCTACAACAACAATGCGACCACCACAGGCACGTCCATTTTCAACAATCAAATCAACATCCAAAGGTTTAACAGTGAATGGATCAATGACACGAGCATGAACGCCAGCCTTTTCCAATTCAGCAGCAGCATTCAAACATTCGTACAAAGTGATACCGGCACCAATTAACAAAACTTGATCGTTAGCAGATTGTTTGACAACTTTGCCTTTGCCAATTGCAAAAGGTTCATTGTTATCGTACAATACAGCAGTATTGGGACGAGATGTACGAATGAAACATACACCCTTTTTGTTGGCAGCCAATTCAACAGCACGTTCACAACTTACAGCATCGGAAGGATAGAATACGGTGCTGCCAGGAATAGTACGGAACATGGCAATATCTTCCAAACCCATTTGAGATGGACCATCTTCACCAATACTAACACCACAGTGAGAACCAGCAAAGTTGACATTAGTTTGTGAAATAGCACCCATACGAATTTGATCAAAAGCACGAGTGAAGAAAGTAGCAAAAGTAGAGGCAAAAGCAATGGTACGATCACGGCAAGCAGCACCAATAGCAACACCAACCAAATTCTGTTCAGCAATGAAACATTCAATATAACGGTCAGGGAAAGCTTTTTTTAGTTTCTCAGAGAAGGTAGAGTTCTTAGTATCACCGTCCAAAGCAATGACGCGATCGTTGTTCTGGGCTAACTTGGCTAAAGCATTACCATAAGCCAAACGAGTAGCAACTTGTTCACCCAACTTATAAGCTGGTGGCGTAGACAATTTTACATTGGTAATGTCAACGGCAGGGGCTGGTTTGCATTTGGTGGGAGTCTGAGGTGACAAAGCAGCAGGACGTGGTGAAGAATCGATCATTAAACCTTGCAAGTGTTTGATAACTTCATTGGCCTTATCGCCCAAAGGTTTACCATGCCAATTTTCCAAATCTTCAATGTTAGGGAAGAATTTACCCTTATAGGTCTTAGCAATAATGGCAGTAGGTTGATTCTTAGTATTGGCAGCTTCATGGAAAGCCTTGCACAATTCTTCAACATCGTGACCGTCAACAACTAAAGCATTAAAACCAAAAGCTTCCAACCGTTTGCGATAAACATCCATTTGATGTTGCAAAGATGTAGGTTCGGACTGGCCCAAACGGTTGACATCAAAGATTACGCATAAATTGTCCAATTTATAGTAACCAGCAAAGTGTAGGGATTCCCAAATGGAACCTTCAGCTGATTCACCATCACCAACTAATACGTATGTTCTAGATAAATAAATTTTATTAATGAACGAACATGTTATTATTAAAAAAATAAGTAAATAATTAAATGTATAATAATTAAATCTTACCTGTAGTCGGCTTTATCAAAATTCTTGCCTACATAGGCCATACCAGCGGCCACAGCAACACCTTGACCCAAAGATCCAGTACCAACATCAATGAAATTCAAACGTGGTGTTGGATGACCTTCCAAATCTGAATTAACCTTACGCAAATTTTGCAATTCCTCAACTGGGAAGAGACCAGCTTCAGCCCAGGCAGCGTATAAAATAGGAGCAGCATGACCTTTAGATAAAACAAAACGATCGCTTGAAGGATCTCTGGGGAATTTCAAATTCAAACGCATGGTATTGAAAAACAATACCGACATAATTTCGGCAATTGAGGCACATGATGTAGGATGTCTATAAAAGAGTGAGAGGATCAA
>JACGTJ010001678.1:11488-24076 GCA_014858695.1 Chrysomya rufifacies | reverse complement strand
TTATTTTATTTAACCTCTTTTGATGGTGGATATCAAAGATTCGACCAAGTCGAATATAATCTTACTTGTTTTAATTTGGTAAGTTTTATGCATTCCCATTTTTCATATGTGTCACATATAAATAAAATGAATGAAACTAAATTGTGAGCATATGCAAAATATGCATTACATTATGATATATGCATCGAACAATAAAAACTGGAATCACCTAAATGTTTCCAAAAAAATAATAAGATTTCATAAACATTCTCAGATTAAACAAATTTTTATATTATATATAGAGACCGTGAACTACTTAAACGTGGATACTACGCTTTAACACAGGAAATGATTTACCAATGGCTTGGTTCTTGGGTGACACCATATTGGTGGAGTGATGCTCACGTTAACAAGGCATTAGCAAGTTTTTTGGCTGCAAATATTGTACTGGAGGTATTCATTTTAAATAAAACAAAAATTTAACATACACTCACTCATGTATAAATATAAATATTATAAATTACAATATCACAGATTGACAATGGTATCGAGTTCAATGGAAAGTATCCTATGACTGTATTATATTCACTTTATTACGAATTTAGCAAACGATATCCACATTCACGAATAACTGGCATGAAACAGGAGACAACATCTTATAAAACTGAACTTGTAATTCGTATGCTCAATTACACGCTTGGCGGTGAAACTTTTAAAGCTGGTGTAAGAAAATTTATTGCAGATCGACATTATGGCACATTTTTTGGAGATGATTTATGGGATGCTTTGACCGAACAATCTGTACTTGATAAAACTTTGCCTGATCAGTATAGTATTGCCGAGATAGCTGGGTCTTGGATTACAAAAGATCGTTTACCAGTAATAAATGTTGAACGTGACTATACAAAAAAAATTGCTACTATATCACAAAAAGTTTATTTACGAGAACGGCCACATGATGTACCCGAACGTGATAAAATGCTATGGTGGATTCCTATTGTGACAATTCGTCAAGATAACTTAAATTTTTCAAACACAAGACCACAAATGTGGATTGAAAAGAAACGAAGCCAAACCCTTACTGGTTTACCGGATTCTGACAAGTTTGTTATTATTAATCCAGAAGAAATCGGACCATTTCCTGTAAATTATGATACCAATAATTGGGATTTGTTGTCTACCTTTTTGCAGACAAGTGAAGGTCTAAAAAATATCCCCACCTATACTAGGTAAAGATCTGTAAACAATTACGAATACATTTTTTACTTTTTCATCGTTACTTTTCCATTGAGTTTCTTTAATGTAGTGCTAGGCCAAAGAGCCCACATATTTTTTTCCTAATTTATAGAAAAACATATCGTGTGTGTTCTACGCCTAGCAATGCTTTAATATTTACATTTTAGAGCTAAACTGTTGCATGATGCGTGGAATTTAGCATATGCTGGAGACTTAAGTTTCGCTACAGCTTTAAATATGACACTTTTTATGAAGTTTGAACGTAATCATATAGTCTGGAATCCTGTTTTCACCTTTATTGACCATATTGGACGACATATTGACATGTCCGATGTTCATAAGAAATTTGAAGTAAGTGATTCATTAATAATTGTTAATGTTATTTTGACGCACACATCATTAATCTAGGTAAAAAAAAACAAAAACAAAATAAAAATAAAAATCTTTAACATTTTAGAAAATTCCCCACATCCCACTCCTATTCTGAGACTCAATAAATTTTTAAGATTTTATCATAGATGAATATACAAACATTGAAGTTTATGTTTATATATAGATTATTCTTCTACCAGCTTTTTTTTTTTTGCATCCTATGGACCAAAGCAACCTTGATATGCAACAGGTGTCAAACCAACAATGGGCATTAAGCCATGATCTTCTTGAACCCATATCAATCAACTTGATGTTGGAAAACTCTAAACCTACAAAAAAAAGGTCGTCTGAAGTTTTAGTTTTCCACAGTTCATGAGCCTTAAAGTTAGACTTTCTGGGCTATATTGATATAGTTTTTTATATAGAATGGAGATGTTTGATTTTATGTAGTGCACATCGAACACATGGTTTCAGGTCACATATTTTTTTTCCAAAAGTTGTCTTGGAGTTTTAAGTGGAATGAAACACCAATAATGAAATGGAATAAAAGAGGTAGCCAAAACATCATTCCGATTAAATTATTATAATGTAGATTATTTTGGATGTATTCACACACATAGTCAACAAAAAAACAACAAAAATGTTTAATTAATAATGCAAAATTTATATCCTTTGTAAAAAGAGTAAAAAATTCCTACATATAGCAACTTGAACTATATCAAATTTTAATCCTCATTTGACAAGATCATATCACAAATGTAATGTCCGTAAAAAAGATAAAGAAAACGATAATAGATACTGCGGCAGAACTCAGAAAAAAACTTATAAGTGAAAAAAAAACAGAAAACTTCGTTTAGAGATTGCTCAGAAGCACCTTGAAAAGGGAGTGGATTTCTGGAATAGAGTTTTTTCACTGATAAATCGATGCCAATACAGCCATAAATCCCGAAAACTTGGTATCCACCTTAAAAACACGGTGGAGGGATTGTGATGGTGTGGGGCTGTCGGGAGTGGAAAATTCGGTGTTTATTGAAGGGAATATGGATCGTTATCAGTACAACAGTATTTAAACGTCTTCAGAAATTGTCACACAAATATTTTTTTAATTGTAATAATATTAAAAAAAAATTAAAATTGGCAAAATACTACAAACGTTTACTTCCATTAAAGTTTTACACCGATTTCGGGTGCAGTTCTGAAGTATTGTTTTGTTGCAAATATTTTAGCTATTAAACCTCAATTTTTTTAATTTCCTACCAATGTTGCAATCTTACAGTTATTATCAAAATACCTTAACCGAAATATTTAATAATACCTTTAATATTTAATACAATCTTCATTTAGGGACCTTCATTTATACAAAAGTTTTGGTATATAAGACCAATTTACGATATTTTGAATATCGTATTTTAAATTATTTACAAGAACTATATTTTGATTTGTTGTAAATTTTAATACACATATTTTGATTATTAATTAAATACAAACTAATTAATCCATTACATTTCAGACATACGTAAGAGTTTTATTAACACCTCTCTATGAAGAACTCAGCGAACCCCACAATAATGAAACGTGGCAAATAGATTTAAAATCAATAGCTGAAACGTTTTTATGTAGGGCTGGTTACAAGCCATGCATTGAGGTAGCACAACGAGCATTTAAGCTGTGGATGGATAGTCCTGATCCCGATGAACAAATACTGTAGGTATTACTATCACCACATAACATCATCTATATCATAATTTACCAATCAACAATTTATAATTAAGTATATATAATGTTTGTATCATATCATTACGCGGTTTAACAAATATTCCGTTTGTAATATTACGACATTATATGATATGTTAAATCGAGAAACCCTACATATCTTAAAACTAAACATTTTTAAAACAATTTGTATTTAAGGCTATAAATTTATACACTGAAAGTAATATTTAGCATCTCATAGTGTGTACAACTCCCATTTACGAAAATCTTAATAATTATTAAATTTTTTCAGTGTTCCAAATCAGTTTATATGTCCCGTTTTTAAGTGGGGCACTATTGAGGAATGGGAATTCGGTTTAGATCGTGTCATAAATTTCCCAAAGACAAGAATACAAAGTGAAAGGACGTATTTATTAAAAACGTTAGCTGGATGTCCGGTGCAACCAGATAAAATCAACCGTCTTCTAAACATAACAATTTTAGAAAGTAATAGCAATTTCACCGAAAATGATATATTTTTAATATTCAACATGTTAACTGGTGGTGCAAGTGGTTACACTACGTTATTTAATTTCCTTTCTAAAAATTGGGACATCATAAAGCAAAGGTAATATTACATATTTATTTCAATTTCATTTCTTATTATTAAATGCATGTAATGAATTTTAACTTTTTGAACTCGATATTTACAGCACTCTCTCTAATCCTAAGTCTAAAATTACAATTTTTAATAAATGTAATTCCGGTTTAAAAAATTAACCATCCCCATAAAAAGTGTGAAGATTCCTAATCTATGCTAATAGTTGCCAATATCACTATTTATTTAATTTTCATAATTTGGATTGAGTAAAGATAATAATGAAGTTATACATGCTAAATTTCATTAAATAATACACTCGTTTAAGCGACTTGTGTATTCAAGACATCGTTCCGAGGGGCATATTTGTTACGGGTCTAGGTAAAATAATGGACCTAAGATTATCATTTTCCAAAGGCTTTGTTCTAGTATCTAAATAATAGCTCTTGCTAAATTTCATCAAAATTTCTATAATATAATGACCTCAGTCTTTAATGATTTTTATCATCATTTTGGGAGGACTAATTTAAGCGATATATGTATGTGTTTAAAACCTAATACGGGGGGTACATTTGTAGTGGGACAGATCATGACCAATCTCAATAGGTTTGGTCCCAGTGCCAAATTATTTATTTATTCCAATTTTAAGATAGTCATCCGTATAGATCTACGGACGGACATCGTTTAATCGAACTCTTTCAGAATTGTACATAAATTCATTTTTATTTTTTTAGAATTAGTTAAGAAAAAGAGTTCTGCTGCCCCTCTACTTTCTATTGCGTCTTCATCAACTTTCCACAAAATAAAGTAAAAGGATAAATGATTTATTTAAAGAAATCAAGAAAACATACGTTATAGTGGTACTAATAATTAAGGTACTTTTTAAACTAAAAATTTGTTAGGTTAAACTAAAAATACAGGTAACAAATTTAAAGGTAACAGTATCAATGACAATATATAAATTACGCTAATTATTTTTTGGACATTAACCATTGGACAAGCTAGACAATTTGACTGCCCACCCCAGTATAGTCCCAATAGAAACTAATTATTCAAAAATTAATTGAAACAATCAAATTTAAATAAAATCCATTTTTTGAATTGAAAATTAAAAATAAATGACAAAACATAAATAATTCATACAGAAATATCATTAAAATTAAACAATTCATTTTGCAAAAATTATATATTAATATTATAAATATAATATCCTATTTTCTTTGCAAAACTTTTTAAATATAGTTACGTAGTAATCTTTATCCAAAGAACAACATTTTTTAAGTGTTCCAAGAAATATAATTTTCTAATGCAAAAGATTTAATATTTTCCCAAATTGTATAAAATTTATTTTTACTTTCTTATTAGCATTCAGAGTAGCTACTATTGAATTGTGATCTTCTCCAAAAGTTGCATTTTCCATTGAAAATATCTATTGTTTAAAGAATGAAATAAAATACATGTAAATTCACTACACAATCTGCTTTACAAAATCTCTCTAGATTAGCATTATTCTTTATTGATGTAAAATTGTTTATTATTCTTTTACAATTTTCATATATACAGTTCCATCGAGATGATGTTGTATCTATGTCAGAAGCACAATCAATAAATAAATACTAAAAAGCTTTCCTCTTCCTCGAAAATTTTGAACAAACATTATGGTGATAGATAGTTGTTCCACCTTTAACATCTGATTTATAAAAATATTTCATTAGAAATTATATTTGTTAATTAAAATATTTTTATAATCCTCGGGTGGACTACACTTTTTCATTGGTGGGCTTAGATTTTTTATATCAAAATTTTTTCCTATTATCTAATGGTTCCTCCAAAATACATATATAATTATATAATCACTTATTTTGATAAGTTTGATAAGTGGGTTGGCACTTATTTTGATAACTGTGTTGGTTTTCGTTCCATAAATTTCTTTTTTATTTTTCAGTACAAAAAATCCTATATTAGGGAAATGTTTGGGCCAAATTGACGGACATAGCTAGATCGACAGAGTATCGTACCTGGGCCTGTGCCTCAAACGGAATGACAAACACTATATACCCCCATAATGTTTTGATGGTGGTGTAAAAAGACAAAATAACAACAGTTTTCTGTATATGTCGTTTGTTTTTCTTTATTTATTTAAATTTTTTTTTCAATTTGTTTGACATGAAATTATTTAATCAATTATTTGAAAAAATACCTGGAAATTCATTTTAATTATAAGCACAATTTCAAGAACTTACTATATGAAAGCATTGTTTTTTTTAATTTTTTATTTAATGTAGATTTGAAGACAAAGCGAATTTATGGAACAGTTTAATCGGTTCTGCAACAGGCGTTTTTACTACAAAAGAAGGTCATGCTATGGTTCAAAAGTTGTATGATGAACATAAAGAAGAGTTTGGCAGTGCATTGCATATTATAGAAAAGTCGCTACGAAATATAAAAGAGGAGGAAAAATGGAGCGATGAAAATTTACCCGTAATAGAGAATTGGCTCGATGATTTTTTGGCAAAGAATAAACCAACTGAAAATAAATTCTTTGAATAAAATATACGTAACTTTTTAAAATTAATGTACAACAAAATCTTTTTCCAAAAAGTATAATAGTTAATGTTATTTTTAATATTTATTGCATAATATAAATTGTAAATATAATATAACAATGTGTAATAAATAGTGTTACGTTTTCAGACATTGAGTGAATAAAATCTTTAATCGTTTATGTAGATCATTCTGGTGGGAAATGGCTCTAAAGTTTTAGCAACACTAATTAGATTAGAGCGATATCGCATCTTACCGGATTAGACCAGGTTAGATGAAAAATATGAAATCGTACCATATTTGTTGAAAAAATACCATTTTTATATGATAAATTCTATTTTCCACCACTGATATTGATTACACATTAAGGAAATCAATTCGGATTTTAATAGACCCTATTTGTTTTTATACCCTACCCTGTGCCCAATCACTCTCCATTTCCGCTTACAGTTTACAATGTGTATTGGGGTCTGTTGGTTAATCGACCAAAATCTGGCATTAGCTATTATATTTGGGCAGAAAATTCTTAGGTTTTTTCGTAGATATTTGTTGACAAAACACAATCGTTTAACATTATGAATATTACACTTGAGTTTAAATATTTAAGTTTTTGATAGGTATACAGCAATGAGACGCCCACATTTTTGATATACTGCCTTCAAAGGGTTAGTGATATCCGCTTCATTTCCCCTGATTTTACATTTACTACTATCTATATAGCAGAACGAATCAATTTCATCGATTACGTTGCCCTGTATTTGAAATGAGACTGTGATGTTAGAGTTTATTGGAAATGTTTTTGTTTTACGCACATATCTCTGAAGTTTTCGTCAATTTATACAATTAATAAAATGCGTTTTTTAAAAACGACAACAAAAGTACAAACTATTTTTTTATACTCTTAAAAACTTAAAAAATATAATCAAAAATAAATGCTTAGAAAACATTTCCGTAATAATCGTAAACACGAACAACGTATGAAAGTTGTTGCGCTGGAGTTGCATAAGTATCACACGCAAGTCCAGCAGAGAAGTTTGATTTTTATTAAATATGGTACAATGTTAGCTTAACTTTAAAATGTATATTGAAAATTGCTAGGTTAGGCCAAAATTTCACTAGCGAAATTTAATTTTTATTTGTTAATTATTTTACGTAATACAGAATTTTTTTGAAACTAGGCATATAACTGCTTAAATGTGTTAGTTTACAGACATCCTAATGAAATTTATGGGTAATAAAATTTAATGAGTCCATCATTTCACCTAACCCCTATAAAAATGTTCTTCAAAATAGGGTTCTAACTGTCCAACATCCTGAAATATGTGAGTAAGTCGCCATTTTATAGATATCTTGGTAATGTTTGGTTCAAATTATTATTTTTATACCGGCAAAATCCATTAAAATTCGTCACTACTGGTACTTTACCTTACATTGGCTATCATACAGATATAGGGTATCATATCGCGTTTTTGACAAACTATATTGCTCTTACTTGTTTTTTATATACATTAATACAAATGAAACAATTTCCTTACGTAATTTTAAAATAAAAAAGCTTTTATTTTGAATAAAAAAGTATGATTTTTAAGTGTAGTTTGTAAAAAAATACTTATTATTAAAAAATTTAATTGATAAAAATACTTGGTTAATAACAAAAGTTAAGGGAAATTGCAGACACTATAGCAAACGGAAACGTGGTTAATGTGCATGGTTTTTATGTTATTTTTTTTTTTTTTTAAAGTTCTTCTTTTTGTTCAATCTGTTGTTGCCATATCGGTTTTAATATGTTTCATCTATTCAACTTATTCCCATGTCCATATATATACTGATATATATATTTGTGAATAGTTGATTTGGTTTACGTGGTGAAAAACATATTTAATATTCATCGCCTTCTCCAACTTCACCTTCGGCTGAGTCGATTCCAACTTCTTCGTAATCCTTCTCCAAAGCAGCTAAATCTTCACGGGCCTCGGAAAATTCACCTTCTTCCATACCCTCACCAACATACCAATGTACAAAAGCACGTTTTGCGTACATCAAATCGAATTTATGATCTAAACGAGCCCAAGCTTCTGCGATGGCTGTAGTATTCGACAACATACAGACAGCACGTTGAACCTTAGCTAAATCACCACCTGGGACAACAGTTGGAGGTTGATAATTAATACCAACTTTGAAACCAGTTGGACACCAGTCGACAAACTGAATTGAACGTTTAGTTTTGATGGTAGCAATAGCTGCATTAACGTCCTTGGGTACAACATCACCACGATACAACATACAACAAGCCATATATTTTCCATGACGAGGATCGCATTTAACCATCTGATTAGCTGGTTCAAAGCATGCATTTGTAATTTCGGCTACTGTCAATTGTTCGTGGTAGGCCTTTTCGGCAGAAATAACTGGAGCATATGTAGCCAATGGGAAATGAATACGAGGATATGGTACCAAGTTAGTCTGGAACTNNGAACTCAGTCAAATCAACATTAAGAGCACCATCGAAACGTAACGATGCTGTAATTGATGAAACAATTTGACCAATTAAACGATTTAAGTTTGTGTACGTGGGACGCTCAATATCCAAGTTGCGACGACAGATGTCGTAAATTGCTTCATTATCTACCATAAAAGCACAGTCTGAATGCTCAAGTGTTGTGTGGGTTGTCAAGATGGAATTGTATGGCTCAACGACAGCAGTTGAAACCTAATAAATGAAATACAAAACAAAAATCAATTAACTATACATCCGCTTTTTAATTCTTCTTTAATTATTTAAAATCTAAATTTGTAATAACAAATCGAAATTTTAAAATAAATTGGCAATACAATAATCAATTTAAAGGGAATTATGAAACATATGTGCAATGTTATATAGTTTCTAAAATATTTTTATTTAATTTTATATTATTGTTTTATTATGTAATCAAATCTATATTAAACATGTTTTAAGAATTATTGTATATTTCAAGAATATTAAAAAATACATATGTATACACAAGAAAAGATGTATTTAGTGGAAATATTGGGCATTATACGTTAAAATTTTGTACAAAAATTGGACTGGAACATATTAGGACGATCAGATATGTCTAACTAATGTCACAAATGAAGTTTTCAAGATGTATTTCTATTATGGATATCAATCTCGAAATCCTAAACCCAAACATTACAGAAATTTTTATAATTTTTTTTTTCGGAAAATTTTGGATTTGAGTTACTGATCAAAAGTGATTTTATTTATATTTCGCTCCATTTTAAAACAAAAAATGTAAAATAAACAACGTTGCTATTTTGATTTAAATATTAAAAAAAGTGTTTGCCTCATTTACGACTCTATTAAAGATTATTGGTATTTGGATTTTTTTCACTAATGATGATTAATATAATTTTAATTACTTTTACATACCTGGGGAGCAGGGTAAATGGAAAATTCCAATTTCGATTTTTTGCCGTAATCTACAGACAAACGTTCCATGAGCAAAGAAGTAAAACCACTTCCAGTACCACCGCCAAAGGAGTGGAATACCAGAAAGCCTTGTAATCCAGTACATTGATCGGCTAACTTACGAATACGATCGAGCACCAAATCCACAATTTCCTTACCGATAGTGTAATGACCACGAGCATAGTTATTAGCGGCATCTTCTTTACCAGTGATCAATTGCTCAGGATGGAAAAGTTGACGATAAGTACCAGTTCGAACCTCATCTAAAAAGTTAAATTTCCAATTTATTTATTTAAATTTACATCCAAATGGCTTATGTTTTAAAGCAAGGACTTGAAATATTTCCCAAATTTACTTTTATATTATTTAAATACAAATTTAAATAATAATAATCTCATAATCTGCCTTGAACACACGAGTTTGCTAAGTCTAGCAGTATTTCAGAGAAATCTCTTATTATATTTGAGACATTTCGATTTGTAATTTAGAGTTTTTAATTGTATTTGAAAAAATTCTAATTTTCTAATGAATTTCCGAAAATACTTAATACTGACCGACTACAGTAGGTTCCAAATCCACAAAAACAGCACGTGGAACATGTTTGCCAGAACCAGTTTCACTAAAGAAAGTATTAAATGAATCATCACCACCGCCGATTGTCTTATCAGATGGCATTTGTCCGTCAGGCTGGATGCCATGTTCCAAACAATAGAGTTCCCAACAGGCGTTACCAATTTGAACACCAGCTTGGCCAATGTGTACTGAAATACATTCCCTCTAAAATATCAAAGAAAAATAAAAATTAAAAATATTAAATAATGTTTTATATTCGTCACGGTTTAGATAATATTAAAAAATCATGGCATATGTAAGTAAAGAAAACTCATATATGTATCGTTACAGTTGATTAGCTTCTTTGTATTCTTAAGTTGTCGTCTAGAAAATATTCACAGACGAATATGAGCAATTCCATAACTATGACTAAATATTTATGTCAAGAAATGTCATGCACAAACAATTATAAGTTAGTTAGGTGTGTCCTATGTCTTAATTGTGATACTTTTTATATACATTTTCCCGTAATCATAATCTTTTTATAGAAAATTTATGATTTTTAAGAGGAGCTTCAAAGAGAAAGCTAAATTTTATATAATTTATTACTATGGTCAAAATTAAAGTTAGATTTATTATGAATGATTGATATTATAAATCAAGTACAATCTAACATCAGATAACTGTATAATTTAAGTAAAACTATTTTATTTTTGCTATGACAATAGAAATTACATGTAGATATGAAAAGGGCATTTTTAAGAATAATCTTAACTTAAAAATTAACCGCAATTATTTTATGTTATTTATTTAAAAAATGCATGTTTGCATGATTTAATAACTTACATATAATACGAAAATTCGATATTAATAGATATCGCAGATTTCAAAAGATAATATGCTAAGTAGAAAAGTAACAAAATATAACAAAGTTTGATTATATTAACTATATAATTACGCTTCGAATCAGCTACTTTTATTCCGTAATTAAAAAATAAATTGTTTCAAATTTGAAACATTAAAAATTTTTAATAGATTGATTTTTTATATTATTAGCCACTTATTCAATATTTCAAACCAGTTTGAAAATTAATATGATATCTCTTCCCTCTTCATATATACATTTTTTTCAAGAGGAGAAGATCAATATCTCCAGTTTTAATTTAACTAAATGGTTATATAAGAATTTGGATGAAATGTGGACCAAATTATATAATATTTTATAAATCTATTGCATAAGTAAAGATATTTGTTTTTTTTTTAAGATTGATTTTAAAATAATAACTTTACACGGTCTGGCATAAATAACTTAAAATATAGATTTTTTAATATGAAATTAATTATGATTATATATTTACTACCCATTATCATCTCAACATAGGTCAAATTTTATATTTTGCTCAAGTGTCACGCTATAAAAACTTGCAGGCGAAGCTACAGAATCTCATAAAATTTAAAGTAATCAAAAAAATATATCAACTGTTATATCGTGAATAGCACCACAGTTAATCATATACAGTTGACACGCAAAAACATGAACTAAGTTTTTCAAATTGTGTATAATTTAATAGCGTAACTACTAAATTTTATACCAAAGATTACATTATCTATATAAAAACTTTCGGGATATCCCGGATGTTTACGTTTCCGCGAGCGCACTTAAAAAAATCGATGCAACTCTAGTAAGTAATATAATAAATATTATTTCAACTACTTGATGACTAATCACATATTTCCGTCATGAAATGAATTAATATTCTGTGCAAAATTTATTTATTTAATTATTAAAAAACGTATTTATTAAAAAAAGTATTCAAATTATTATCCATTGGGAAATTGTGTACTATTTAACGAAATTATTAGTTAATATTTTTTACTTATATATTTTTAAAATAATCATAATAAAATAGTTTTTATGGCTACATTCCAAAAATATATACATATTTTTTTCTGTGTACTTTAATATTACTTATCCGTAGATACATTCAATATGTTTGCATTTGCAGTTTCTCTTCGCAAAATGCATTACTCACTCACACCTTAACAGTTGCGCATGAATTTGTGCAATAAAAAAAAAAAGAAAAACTCTGCAGGAGATATTTAATAAAAAGCAATTACAAACATATACAATAATACAATTGAAATCTTATATATATATATATAT
>JACGTJ010001678.1:0-11388 GCA_014858695.1 Chrysomya rufifacies | reverse complement strand
TATATATATATATATATATATCATAAGCAAAAAACCCACCAGAGTAAAAAGTAAAGAGCTCTTGAAAAATCCTTATATTTTGCAGACATGAGAGTACTTCATCGCATGCAAATATTATGTTTCATACCGCGCCCAATGAATGACCCATCCTTAAATCAGTCATGAACGGAATTAATTTTTTTTTTATTTCTTATTACATTAGTCAAAATATATGGGAAGAATTTAATTAAAAAATATTCTTGTTCTGTTCTAGAAAGTTTTTTTGTTATACCAAATTATCATAATGTAAGTTAAAAATAAAATCAGATCTAAAACCATAAATTTATGCAGAAAGTTTTTATTAAAATATCTAAAAAAAAATTCTGCCTTTATATGTCTTAGACAACTAAGAGTTTAACAACATTTGTTTTTAAAAAATCAACAGAAAACTTTCTGTTATACAAAATTTGTGAATTTAAAAAAAAAAAATCGCCAAAAAAAAGTACTCGTCGTCACTGTTGTGATGAATAATTCGGGTTGAAACTAACTTAAATAGCGAATGTTTAAAGGAAATAAAGCAAAATATGAAATTTGCTTTATATAACAACAAAAAGAAAAAAAAACAATCTACACTACTAGTTCTTTATATATTTTTGTTATAAAATTCAGACTAGTTCAAAAGACGAAGAGTGTGTTGTTCAATCTATGTTTACGTATTCTATATAAAAAAGATGATGTTAAGTCCAAAGAAACAAGAAATAAAATTATTTTATATCTACATAATGTGTGTGTTTGTAAGTATGTATGTATTTCATTGTATATAAATGTAGGTAGATACGTAGTTTCGAACATTCTACTTTGGCTTAAGTTAGTTCACATTAATCGCATTATTTGACCGTATTCGTCAAATATTTTTATGCAAAGAAATCTAAACAAAAATATGTTTTAATAAACATAGTATGATCATTAGTGATCAAATACATGAAAAGCTAATTTTTGTTTGAATTAACAAAATAAATGTAAGACGAAATAGTTACAGAAAATTAATTTAATTTTAAAATATTACAAAGAAGCGTTTAAAAATTCCATTACTAAATCTACTCATATGTAAAAGTATTTCAGATTTTTAATATAAAAATGAATTATATTTTTTTTTACTTTGTGTTTTATTAAAAATATATAGTAAAAATTAATTATCTCTATTTAAAAAATTATTAAATTATATTAAAATTGCCCCATAAACTTGCCTAAAAAAAGAGGTCAATCAAAATTTGTATCTAGTTTGAAATATGTTTACAAAAACATTTATGTTTCTGTATTTACTGTCTTTTTCATCAAATAAAAACAAATAAATATTTCTGATGTGAAAGCAAAAAATGAGTTGCTCAAATACGACAAATGTTTTGTGGCAACATATGCCTCTAGTCTGAACATAATTTTACTTGAAGTAAAGTTTCTTCAAAAATATTTAAAAAGTTTAGTATGTATGTACTACTTTTTGGACAAGTCATAAAACTAACAAAAGAAAATATGTACAAAGTTTTTATGTGTGAAGTTGTTATGCTATTTTGAGAAAGAAATAAAAAATCTTAAACATTCACTTAAAAATAAGTTCGTCAAGGAACAAAAATAGCAACGTGTATTAGAAATTTATAAGAATATTTTGAAAAATAAAAATTGTTAAGAATTCTTGCTAACAAAAATGCTGAGTTATCTTAATTATTAAATATATATTAATGCATAACTGTGAACACACCTATATTTGATAAATATTACAGTAACATTTGTTTAGGATCGTTATAGGTAAAAGTGAAAAAATAAAAGTTTTTAGATTACAATGGAACTTCGATTGCATAGTTAATTCGAACTTTTTGTTCAGGAATAACCTAGTTTTATTTTAATACCAATTTAACTCAGGTTCAGTTAAATTTTAGTTCAATTCAATGTTTAGTTAGAGTGCATTCGAGTTTTATTTATCATCAACAAATTATTTGAATTAAAGAAATTAAAGAAATTTAATTCAAAACACAATGATATATCAATATCGACGTGAAATAACGCACAATAATAGTATTAAAATTGTTTTTTATAAAACGAAGCTCTTAGAAACCTATTTTTTAAAAATCACCCAATTAAATTTGTTATTAACTTGGCCATTCCTCAGATTTCCATTTGAGAAACTTTAATATTTAAATTATATAAAGATTTTATTTTATTGAAATACACAATCAAAGTGCACAAATATTTTTAATTTTAATTCAACCCTCGTTATTATAAATTTAAAAACAGAAAAATTTCATAACATTTTATTGTTACATATACTCGAAAAGAGTTCATATTCATATGAACATACATAAATATGTTCTTTAAAGAGTATCTTGAAATGAAAAGTAGGAAATGTACCCCTCTAAAAATTTAGATTGATGATTTTCATATTATAACGCCTAAATATCATTGTTCTTATTAAGAATTGTGAAGAAAAATCATATGAAACATGTACAAACACTGTTAATGTTAAGTTGACAATGTGTATGAGTCAAACTCAATTTAAAGATAATGTGGATAGTAAATGTCATAAATCCTAAACGGACTTTTATTTATACTCATACATATGGTGTACATATGTATATTTCACTCAGTTTTAATTCAATTTAAAGATTTGTAGATATTTACTGTATGTTTAAGAGTGCGTGTCGCACATTAATTTATTTGCATACTCCTTCATATGCATGTATGTATGTATGTATGTATGTATGTATATAAATATTATACATACAAAAATTAAAAAGAATATAAATAGGTGTGTTCGTTTTACTACAAACATATATAAATACTTTTTTGCTATCCTTTCTTACACACATACATAATTTCAAAACATACTTCGCACACTACCAATTCATGTAGATAATAAAATTATTTTATTAGAAAAATTTAAAAAAACGGTTAGTATTTAGCAACTAGCAGAACATGAGATATTTTTGAGATCTACTTCTAAAAATTGGGTAAAAAACAAATTTTTCTTTCTTCAATGTATGTATTGTTATTATTTTTTATTTAAAAATAAAAAAATATATTAAAAATTAACATATAATAAACATATGTACGTACATTTATGTATGTACGTACGTACATATGTACTTTCTCAACTATTTATGAGTATAGATATTATACGAAATTCGCGAAGATATTTGTTGGCCAGACAAAACTCCAACTATTTGATATATTAGTCATTGATGTTATTTAATACACAGTTATTTTGTTGGTGTATATTAAGAAATTTCTGTATTTAATATAATGTGATATTTTTTTCGTATTTCAACTTACCATTTTGGTTTGGTAAAAGTTCTTTTTTTCAAATATTAAAAAAAACTAGGTAGGATGAATGAAATGTATAGTTTCAAATTAATGTATTGCACGCAATTTTACAATCCTTCAAATGTATTTGTAGCCGGGTGATGGTTGTTTGCTTGCAAAAAAAAAAAATATTTTTTTTTTGGTTTGTTGAGGAGTAAGAATATCCAAAGACTGTCCGTAATGCAACAAATCTGGAAATCAACTGAGCAGAGTATCTTAAAAATGCCGGTTTTATATACAACGAGCGCCAACAATACGATGAGACAAAAACTTACACACACAATTGTATACAATTAAAATAATTTATATTGTACGGGTATATATGTATGTTGATATGGCCGTACCAGCGAGTAAAATTCTACTTTCTCGCAAAACTAAATACGAGACTTTTCGACCGACATAACTGATTTTCCGTTTGTTTGCAACTAAACATTCTCAGTAATTCTCTGGTATACTCAGTATTCTCTTAGAAAGGTGGGGTAATTGATACAAGCAGTAAGATGGTGGTACACTTATAAAAATTTATCGACCGTCTCAACTATGTTTATACCCTTAACTAGTACTTTAAATTAATGTGTACAATTTGAAATTAATCTAACTATTTATGTATCACCATCCAATCAACCATCTGTCAATTGTTTTTCGAATATTTGTAATAAAAAGGTTACAAACGAAATGAAATTAAATTGTAAATAATATGGTTTTAAAAAAAAATTACATTACGTCATAAATTGACAAGAAAATAAATTTACATTACGTATGGTTACCTATATAAAAAAATTCTATTAATTAAAAATGGATATCATTTTAATTAAATAAGAGTAAGCCAGCATACATACAAATGCTGCTGTAAATATATTTATACGGGGTTGTCCTATGCATTTTTTTTGTTATTTAATTTATCGATGTTAATATTTTTTAAGTCAAATTTGGGATGATTTATAGCGTGTTAATTAAAAATATATATGTGTAAACTTCTGTGAAACTTTTGAATTGAGTAAAATTATTCATATGTATACAAAATTTTGATAATTCAACAGATTTTAATATCTCCGGAAATATATGCAATCGATGTAACTGCTAAGAGAATTAGTCCATGGTTTGTAATGACATTTGAAGTTTTCTGGTTGCTGTGATCAACAAAACGGGTGATCACTTAAGAATGTTATAACCAGATGGTCTTCAATTGACAGCTGTAGAATTACAAGAATGTTTTGGCCTTCAGAGATTATTTTGAGATTTTTAAAAATTACTAATATCATAAAATAACAACGTAATTAATATCATTATAAGTACTTCTAAAATACACTACATTCATAAAATCTTTATTCTATATATTTATGCAAAAACATTCAATGGTGTTGAAAGGTGATCAAACCGACATGGGAAATTAGAGTGGTACAACTTCTTCTTGGCATAATCTGGTTTACAAGATTATGCCAAATATTATATCTAAGAAACGCTCTAACAAATTAATACCCAATATCCTTCCCGAATAAGCTGGATTTCACTTTCCCTTCAGCATCTTCAACTATGTGCCAAGTTTCATTTTAATCTTAATATTTACAAATGCCCTCCAAAATTACATAAGAATAATAAAATATGTGGATAAGGTCGCAATTTTAAAGATATTTCCATGAAATTTGGTACCGATTATTACTCTGATATAAGAATTAAACTTGTGGAAAATTTTTCTGAACGGTTCTATTTTCGCCTAGCCACCGGAATGAGGTTTTGAACACATAACTTGCACATCATGTGTATCTTCCTTTTTTGTCTTTATTTATGTACCAAATTTCACTCTAATTGTCTCACTATTTCACTAACTCCCATTCAAATGCCCTCCAAAATGATAATAAAACACATAAAATTAATACATTTGGATTAAATTTTAAATCTAAAACCACCGAAAATATTTGCTGACATGCGAAAGATTTCCACCTGTTTTTTGTGAACCCGATTACCGAAAAGTTGTCAAGTATAATACAGTTTATAATCTAGAAGTTAATGGATTTCACTCATTTTATAAACCTCTTCGACTAGTCCAAAATAGCTTAGAACAAATGAGTATATGTAGATCTTTAAAATTACCGGTCCTTTCACCACTGTATGGTCCCTAAGTGTAACTGTTCCAGATCCACTACCACACATACATGAAATTAAAATTGACTTATTTGATAAAAAAAAGCATCAAATACATTTTGGTCTTCGGAATAACGCTCAGATATTCCAAAGATTCATAAATTAAATGTTTTATGGTTTAAATTTAGTATTTACATACGTAGACGATATTTTAATCGCAAGTAGAGATGAACATGAACATAATCATTTACGTCAAGATTTTGAAAGACTAAATAAATGTTGCCTAAACATTAATTATCTGAATTATTAATTATCTGGACTTGAATTTTTAGGATGTAACATTTCTGAAAATGGTATGTCTCCATCAAAATCTAGAATTAGGTAATTATCTTACAATATTGTTAAAACAAAATTTGCCCAGATTACAGGAAAATAATGGACATTTTTTGGAACTTTTAGCTTACTTTTCAAACCAAAAAAAAAAAATTAAAAATAAAATCCTACCGAAATTAAATTATCAACTTTTGTTCGGACTTTATGAATCAGAAGGCCGAGAATTTCTAATTGTTTCCATTAGTTAAAATTATGAGTTCAAAAACTGAAAATTCACACCGAAAACTAGAAATGATTGCACAATTTTGCAGTATTATAGGACATGTTTCTGGTAAAGTAAATATAGTCGCAGATTCGTTATCATGGTTATCTGAAATTGACAAATTGATAAAATTGTATCAGAGCACGTTTACAGAGAATAATCATTAATATGAATAACTATATTTACTACTTTTATTAAAATTATGTTTAGTGATTTATTAATTTTGTTGAACTAATTATTGAAATAAACTTATGTATATAACAACATTAATATAGAATGTACTTTGATTTACACTAATAATATATATAAATAATTCTTAAGAAATTTCATTTTAATGTGATCTTCAACATAAGCATAAAAATATATGAACACATATAATTACACACACAAATATATGTATACAATGTAGGCAATTCATTCAATCTCGCTATTTATTTTTGTTGTGTTGCTTTAAGTTAATATTCGTACAGCTATTAGTACATTTTAGCAAACAAAAAAGGAAAAGCTCTTAAAATAATTTTTGTCCTTTTGTTTTTCATCTGCCTAATATTTTTTGCTGCTAGCTATTTAAAATAAACAAATTTTAACATTTAAAAAAGTCAGCTTTAGCATTTCTTGATTGTGCCTATTGCAACATCAGAAAAGGAAAAGCTGTTTAACTCTTGTTTTAACTAGACACGACGTAGCAAAAGAATTAAACAAACTCTGTAATAGAAGTAATTTTAAAAAATAAACTACAAATGGGGTCGTCATTTTTAAAACTAATGCTGTATTTAAATTACAAAAAAATTTATTGCTTCTGCTACGAATTAAGTTTTATGCTTTTGTTAATAGCAGTGTTTTTAGAAAATGTTCGACTACCAATAAATGATAAAAGCTGCAGCTACCACTACTGATAATTCTTTAAGTCTAATAAAAAAATTTTAAAGCTTTTTCAACCCTGCCTGGAAGAAATATATTTGGGAAAACAAAAGTATAATAATAAAAACAAATTCCTAGTGCAATCTTAAAGAAATTCCAATATCCTAAAATTGCAAATTATGGTGTGATGTTTCAGGCAATAAGTAATATCGTTGGACCACTTCCTATTTCCAATGATAATAAATATTTTTTTAACTATTTTAACTATGACGATGGCCTGAAGCCTATCCAATTAGAAATATAAATACATCTACCATTGCAAAAACATTTGTATATATTGTTTTGAAATTCTATTAAAAATAACTCCAATTCACTTCTAATATTTTTATATACTTACCTATTTTAACTTAGTTTTCCATTCTAAATAGTTTTTAATTACATTTGTCATTTTATAAACGAAATAAACTAGTTTTATAAAACACGTAGAATGAGTCCATTTTTTACCTAGCGCCCATTCAAATGTTCTTTCAAACTAAGAGTCTATCTGAATTAAACGCTTGTATGTATCTAATATTCGCAATTTTAAAGAAATCATGATAAAGTTTGGGCAAGAGTAGCACAAAGATAAAACCTATTAAATTGGTGATGACTACCTTCATGACTTTATCTTGCATACAGTAGTGTGGGGTATTATATAGTTAATCTTGTCCGATTAAAGCACTCTTGTTTGTTTTATTTGTTGTATTCTGATCTCCATATTTGTAAGCTTACGAAATATTTTTTTTAAATTAAGAATCGAATTAATTTACATCAATGTGTTTTTTATTAATTATTAATTAAATTAGTTTAAATAATACGTACAATATATTGATATCTATCGATAATATATATAAGTTTTGAATGTGAAAAAACCATCTTCTAAACATATAAATATTTATGTATGTTCTCAGACATTTGGAATTTTCATTTCAAAACTGCTAAAATTTATATATTCTAGAAAAGCTTATGGGAGTAGTAGTAGAGGTACGTACCATTTTATTTTCCAAGACATTTAACTTTATAATATCTACAAAATGCCAAGACTTCAGTTGTTTTATTCAGTTTCTTGCCTTTGTAGAATATTTTTGATGATATACCTGTTAGATATCTTCTAATCTGTAACTTATTGATGATGTTCAAATAAGAAAAGAATCAATTAGTTTTATATTTTACACAAATAAATGATAATTACTACATTTTTACAAAATTTTACCAGATAATATCATATGTGTTGATATTGAACATATGATAAATATTACGCAAAACATAATGAGGATTGCAAGAAGAAATCATAAACGATCGATTAAACCTAATAACAAAAACTCGGAATTGACAAATACAATTTAAAAAAAATCTTTTGCACCATACATGTTTGGAATATAATTGCTCGGCGAGGTATATTCTAGAGTAGTGGGGCTGATTCCATTAAACAATTATGCCCCTGACTTTACAAAATTCGTGACAATTAAATTTGGCGCACGAAATATTTGAATATTACCAAATATTTTGGAGATGGTTGAACTTTGGGTACAGAGACAGAGCAAATATAAAAATAAATAGCAAATACAAATTTTAATATAAACTATTCTTTAATTAAATAAAATGTTATCAAGTGTAATCCGAAGAAAAAAAAACATCATATGCTTGAATAAATGGTAAAAATTATTACTAATTACTTGAAAATTTTGTTCTTCTATCTTTTGTATTTGTAATTTTAAACCAAATAAAATTTCGAATATTATTAGGACCGATTTTTTTTTTTTTTTTTTTTTTTGCTCTAATCTGATAAGATACCTAACATTTTTTACTTTAAAATTTTATCATTAAATCGTAATGTGATTTATTCTTGCATTCCACACTTCAGTTGAAACGATACAATTTTTACTGCATAAGTTGTATTAATTAATTCCATGCTACCAAAAACTTTTCCGCATGCTGTAAAGATTCAATTCATAAAGTATCAGTAATAGTTCATTTAATTGCTCACTCTTTCTACATTGAGAAGAGTTTATAATAAAACCCACCTTTTCTACTAGATGCTACATTTCGTGCGAGCCTTACACCAGTCTCAAGCACTGTCCGCAGCATCGACGGCGTTCCAAAACAAAATAGCCTGAAATGGCGAGAGCATTATTAAGTTAACATGTTTAAACAAAAGCTTGGAAGGATTTTCTGAAAACAAAAAAGTATTTTTGTTTTCTGTTCTTTCATAGCTCTAACTCCTACTCCCTGCTTTGTTTTCTTATAAATAAAATAACTTAGATGTTACATACTAATTGAAAAACAATGATATTCCAACAAATACTTAAAACAATTGGAAAAATCTTATAGATAAATAAAAAATAACTAACCAAATCATGTTTACATGAAACGCTTTTATAAATTTGTATAATCACTTAAAAGCTGAAGTGGTGGTGTTCGTGAGGCGGAATTCCAGTCAGTGGTTGAACTGATTATACCATTACGGCAACAATCCCCTTCAACGTCAATATAATCACTGGTATCACTTTTGTGCTCAATAGTTTCATTGTTGTTATAATTTGCTGTTGATGCGAGGTAACAGTGGTCATTAATAATGTTATGTACACCATTTTTGTATTGTGTTGTGGATGTTTTAGAGCCAATTAAATTATCAATATGATATCCACTTTCACCCCAAATGTCATCCCATTTTGTAGATGCGCTCGATGTATTGCTATCTGGGCCATTTTCGAAATCTGTGAAAAAATCAGGAGTAGTAGAAAAGTCAAATGAGTAATCACACAAAGAATTGTCTAGTGGTGCAGCTACAATACCATCAGATAAACTCTCAAACTGCATTGTCAGTGGATCTACATCGTTAAAACTGTAGCTAAAACTTGTGGAACTAGCTGTATCTTTGCTAATTCCATTGTTGGAATATTCGCAACTGTTGCTTATTGAGGAAAATGTAGATTTGTCAGATTCAGATTCAGGAATACGTCGAAAATTTAATGCATTAACAAGAGTCAGTATTTCAGAGCGATTTGCAATCAGTCCTTCAAAATATTTCTTCTCCTGCTCCAGTCGCTGGGTTATCTTTAGTTGCCGCTTAAGAGCTTTTGTTAAAACGCGGTTAGCTTTACGAGCCATTTGTAACTCTTTTTCAATTGACTCCAAATACATTTTCTTCTTTCGTCTATTTTCTCTGGCCAATAAAGCATTTCGATTGTACACGTTCGGATCAGGACGACGAGTGGGTAACCTGTTTTCCCCATTTCGCTTTTTGGTAGTTATAGAATTTGAACTACTTAATGAAATACATTCTTTGTTCTCTTGCAATTTTAAAATTGATAATGATTCATCATCAGACTCGTTTTCATCTGAACTGCTTAAGTAATCATTGTGTTCCAGTAACTTTTTAATGTCTTCCATTTTTAAATTAATTTCGTAATGTTGGTGTTTTGCGAAAGTAATAAATATGACAAACTATTATTTGACCTCCTTTCAATTATGTTTATGTACTTTACCTTACTCAATTTAAAATTATTACTTTCCGAAAATAAATCGTAAATTTCATATAAAATTATCTGAAAAATAAAGATTTTATTTCCACGATTTGCGTATTTAGTTTTCCCTCTTTTCGTAAACGTTTACAGAAATAATCATATATTAATACCGAATAAATGATTAAAATGAATGCTGCCACCCTTAACAATTGCGACATATGATTTCCATTTGCAGTCTCCACTTGCGATAAAAATATGACGATTACCACTCACAGTTACATCGAATTATCGTTAATATTAAAACGTGGATCAAGATAGCGTTGGCAAAATAGTGTAGAATTTTTGAATTCTCAAAACGGGAAAAATATTTAATTTGGGTATTTTTGTGTCAAGTTGTTGATAAAATTGAGAATTTTTTACAAAGTATAATGGTTGCTGGTCAATAACATAGGAACTAAAGATTGGTTTACTAAAAACTGTATGAAAAACAAAAATAAATTGACCTAAGCATAAAATATAACAATTATGGAAAAAAATACTAGATATGAGGTTAGTGTGAATTTTTGCACGATTGCTTTATTTTATGCTTAAGTCAATTTATTTCCATGCTCCATAAAGTTTCTATGTTTTCTATGTTTTAGGATAGCAACGATTTTATTGTCCACCAGTAATAATACCAGATTTCTGGAAAAGGGTTTATAGTTTCTCTGTTATTGACTAGCAACTAATATACTTTGTAGAAAAAAACCCAAAAGTGAGCATTTTTGTTTTTGAATTCTCAGATTCGATGCTATTTTATCGACGCTAACTTAACACAAAAATACCCAAATTATATATTTTTCCGCGTTTTGAGAATTTTCAAATTCGACGCTATTAAATGTACAGTGAATTAGAAATCTGTTGAAAATAGATTTTTTCGTGGGATACGAAAGAAACCTGTTTGTTTTTATACCCACCATCAAAATTTGTATGCATAAGTGGATAAATGGGTGTGGCCCGCCCACATTTAGC
>JACGTJ010001677.1:0-12409 GCA_014858695.1 Chrysomya rufifacies | reverse complement strand
TCACTACTGGTCCATTACTTTACCTAGCTAACAATGCTTTTACTTATTATTACATAAACGATAAATATTCGTACTCTAGTTTTTTCTCTCAATTAATGGGAGTTCTATTTCCATAATCCTATTTAAAGTTATCATCATCAATTTAAATGTTCAAAAATCATTTTAGAATCTGACAATTTTCTCGTTCAGGTAGAAGTAATACTTTAAACATAAACGCTTTAGCAAAACTGGAAAAAAGTCTTCCAATAATTCAGTTTTTGTTGGGAGCCTTTATATATGAACTTGAGTTAATAATTGAAATGAACAGTATATGAAAAACTTGGAACATAATAATGTTTTCATTGATAATTAAGCAAAAAAAAAAAAAAGATTTACAATAAGATTAGTGTTATGTTTAGCGTTATGAGCGATATAATTAATCAAGTAAGCGTAGAAATTGTCCACTTACCAATTGCCAACTTCAATACCCAAATGATTAGCAGCTGTAGTAGCAAACCATGAATAACTTTTTAATACAGCAGGATCAATACCACGTAATTCAATTTCCAATTTACTAAATAATTTATCTGGTTCGGGAACTTCAGCAGCTGGAGCAGGAACAATGCTAGCTGATGTATCTACGGCATTAGCAGCTTCAGTTGCCAGACAACGGAGTGCTGTTGCATTTGTAGCAGTACGTGATGCTAACAAATTCCTTACAATCTTTGATTGAAATGTATTAAAAATTATTAAATTTACTGGTTTAATTTATTAAATTAATAAGGAAAAACTTACCGAAATCATGTTAACAAATCGTTTGTTTTCTTTCTACAACAAAAAAAGAGGTTATGCAAGTACATTTGACAGATAAACAAAAACAGCTGTTGGCAATGACAAAAAATGAGAACACAGGATGTTTTGTAAAAATGTAAATAAATTTAAGAAGATTTTGGAAATATTTTATTAAAAATCTATAAATATTGAAAAATTTATTATATATCCAGTAAATTTGTTTATAATATACATATAATTTTGTTAAAAATTGATTTATATGACATTTTTTGAAAAATAAGTTAAATGTAAAATTTTAATAATTTAACTGTAAAAAAATTGTCAGTGTACTTAATTATTGTCATTTCAATGCACGTGTATATTTGAAAATAGCACGAAATTTGTTTACAAAAGATTTTTAATAATTCTTCAATTAAATACTCTACATTAATTTTAAATAATGGATCAAGAAGGTGAAGATAATATAAGAAATTTATTTATGCTTAATTAAATTAATCAATTAAATTCATTACAGATTTACCTCCTCTAGAACAAGATAATGATATGTCTCCAAATGGCAATTGTGAAAATAATTCAGATTTCTCTGATGATGATGATGATTGGGACGAAGAAAATATGGATCAAGGAGAACCTACTACTTGTCTGTTTTGTACACAAGTATTACCCTCTATTGATTTAGCCCTTGAACATGTTAAATCTGTGCACCAAATTAATTTTGCCCAATTAAAAGGACAATTCCAAATGGATCAGTATTCGTTTATAAAACTTATCAATTGTATACGCCTGGACAATATAAAAGAGGATAGATTACAAAATGTAACAACGGTATTTTGGAATGATGAGAAATATTTAAAACCTAAAGAATATGAACCTTGGTTAAGTTATGGTAGGTAAATTTCATGTGATCACTAATTTGTTCCGAAAATGTATTAAGAAATTGATTACCTAAATTTCAGATTATGATGATTTAAAACCGGAAATCTCCTCAAACATCTCTGCCAATGAAGCAGATTTAAAATTAATGATTAGCAAATTACAAGAACAAGTTAAACTACAACAAGCACAACTGGAGCAGGCCTCACAGGATATGGAAACTATGCGCAACGGGTTTCAAAGATTAATGGAAAAGGATGACAAGAAACCAGATGAGAAAAATAAGATTACTTGTGTTTCTTCTGTTTCGCTTAAGGCAGATGAAGGTTATTTTGATAGTTATGCTCATTTTGGTATACATCATGAAATGCTCTCGGTAAGTATAAGTGTTTTTCCTTTTCCAGGTGTTTTTCCGCCCATCTATTGGTTTTTAGATTACCCAGACTAATGTAAATAAAAAAATATGCTAATTTCATACAAGACTGTTTTCCCGAGAATTCTAGCACAAGAATCCAAAATGAAGTTCAATTACTGGGAAATCCCGAAAAGGAATTCTCATAAAAAAACACTATAAATAATACATAATAATCAAAGTTTTATAACTTAAACTTATTATTTTAGGATGTAGTAAGAACCACCTCCTATAGAGATGCTCTGTTGAAAAACAAAGAATTTGTTAAAGGCAAGTATGTCTTAGATGTTGGCTGTGGAACTTCAGTACTTTCCATATTTGCCTCGCAAGCTGGTGCGGCTAAAGTAGTGGGTATAGATAATTCCGATATTATTTACAATGCCATGGATATAGTCAAGTAAGTTAAATTTTTCTTTTTAGTAATACATAATCCTATAAAAAAAGTTTTTTTTCTTTATATGTAATAGAAAAAATAATGTTGAAAACGTAACATTAGTTAAAGGCCGTTTGGAGGACACTAAATTACCTGAAGAAAAATTCGATATTATAATTTCAGAATGGATGGGTTACTTTTTGCTCTTCGAAGGCATGTTAGATAGTGTTATCTATGCCAGAGACAAACATTTAAAGGAAAATGGTATACTTTTACCCAATCGTTGTACCATGAGCATTTTGGGTTATGGCAATGATAAACTCTTTAAAAATCATGTTACATTTTGGAATGATGTTTATGGTTTGGATATGTCTAATATGCGTAAAGAAGTTATGCACGAACCTTTAATAGATATAGTTGATTCAGAGTACATACTAACCGATGCTAATTGTATAGCTGATTTAGATTTAATGAAAGTTGACTTGAACTATTCCAATTTTATATATAATTTTGAATTGACATGTTGCAAAGATGGTGAATTATCTTCGTTTGTGGGGTATTTTGATACCTATTTTGAATTGCCGGAACCGGTAATGTTTGGAACATCACCCCGTGATAAACCTACACATTGGAAACAAGTTGTATTCTTTATTGAAAGTCCACAATCAGTAAAGAAAGGCGATGTTATTAAAGGTGTTTTGCAGTGCAAGAGAAGTCAGAAGAGTGCCAGATCTTTGGATATAGTTTTAGAAGTTTTTAATAAGAAATATACTTATTATTTGGATTGAAAATTTTTAATGTAATACAAAAAAAGTTGAACGAAATAAATTTGTAATAAAATCTAATAAATCAAATGTGTCCAAATTTGAAAGCAATAAAATTAGAGAATAATGTTCTAATTAGAATGTTGAAAATAATTTATTTATTTAAAAAAAAAATGCTGCTGCATATTTTATCATTTCTTTTCGAAACATACAAAAAATACTCTCAAATTGAGCTCTACTAACTTACTTATAGAATAAAACATTAAAAAAAAGATGCTTTTAAGCAAATAATTTTCAAAATTATGGGCTTGAATTTTGTAACACGCAGTTCGATTGAATCCTTAAACGGTGCCACCTTCCAATTCAGAAGCTGGAATTTCAGGTTCTTCATCGTTATAAACATTTTCAGCCATTTGCCAAACTTGCATGATATTATCCTCCGATACTGAACAAATAATCCATGGTTCATTAGGATTCCAAGAGAAATCGGATATTTTGGCGGTGTGACCACCGTGTATAAACAACAATTCTGGTGGACCATCTTCAGCATCTTCGGCACTTTGTTCTTCACCGATTTTTGACAAGTCCCAAACATGCAAACGACGATCAGTGCCGGATGATGCCAATATAGTTTCATTATGGGGTGACCATTGAACTTGGAAGATTTCGTCTTTATGCGATTCAAAGGAATGTAATTTTAATTTAAGATTACGCAAGTCCCACAAAGCCACTGTTTTGTCAGCAGAACCAGTTGCTAAAATAAATTCTGAATAGGGATTGAAACTTAGGCAATTAACTTCGGCCGTATGAGCGTCAACGGTATGTGAAGGTTTGGAGGTGTTATTATTACGTGTATCCCAAATCATAAGTTTCTGATCATCAGCCACAGAGCCGAACAAAGATTCATGCAACAAATGCCAGGCTACATCCTCTACTACAGCGGTATGGCCAGTAAAAATATTTTTGGCATCAATAACACGATGTTCCTTGGGGGTAGCATTTATATCCCACAAGCATATGGTATGATCATCAGAAGCAGACAATAAGTAACCATTTAAGTTGGGATTCCAAGACAAACCATAACCTTCCTTTTGATGACCACGTAATCTTAAATCCGGTTGACATTCTCCTGAAGGTTCAGGTTTACTGGGATGCTTGGTATAATCGAAAACTAAAACATCACTTGATGGTGTTTTGGTGGCAATCACACAAGCATTTTGAGGCATATAACGGGCTCTATTTACTTCACCCTCATGATTAATCTTTATCTCTATTTCGATCTTACCACATACCGAACCAAAACCACCAAATTCTCCCTTTTCATTATCATAGTGTGAACCATCAAATTGGGCATCTTCACTTGGAAGCTGGACACTAGCTATTAACAAATGATTCTGTTCGTCCGAGGTATGAGTACCCAAAATTAAACGATGTACCGAATAATCTTTACCCTCCTGTTTTGTAACATCCGGCAGCCATTGGGCCGTTAATGAGGGCCATTCCAAGGCATGAGTCATTACTAAATCATACAAAAAGGGGGTATTTTTCTTCCAAATCTTGTACTCTTCATTGATGACACGTTCCTCAACGGCATCGTCAAATGATTCCGCTATAAAAAAAATTTTTGTTAATTTATTAATTGGAATTTTTTATTGAAAACTTGCTTACCATTATCACTGCGATCCACCATGTTTCGTAGTTAAATAAAATTCTTATACACGATTTTTGTTTTTAACACCACCAAAACGCAAGCAGCAACCAAACAAAGTTAGTCCCGCCAAAAACAATGTCCGTGTTTTGTTTTTTTCGTGTGTTTGTTGTAGTATTTTATGCAGCAGCGTCGTCGCAGCTTTCTGAGAGTATTGAACAAATTGTTGGCGTGTACTTAAAATAGAATATATTTTTATAAATTTTATTTCAATTCACTATATTATGTATACTTAATAAAGTTTTAATAATTTTTTACACTTTTTTCTTGTATTTTTTAAGTTATAATCAAAAATTTACCGGAAAATGTGCAGATAATTTGCGAAGACACAGCCAAATTATAATTGTGTTGTGAAAGTTTTGAGTATTTTAATATTGAATACTCAATACATAGTTTTTTAATGGATACTCACTACTAGAAGTAACCATATTTGACACTTAATTATAATTGGTGTTACCATATCAATATTTTTACATCAAAAAACAAATAAAAGAATGAAGAGGTAAATAAAAATTAAACAAATTAAATTTTCAAAAAAAAAAAAAAAAAAAAAANNAAAAAAAAACAAAAGTAAATAAATAAATTAGAATGTAATGTGGCCAGACTTTTACCCGAACAATTAAGAAGCGAGAATTTGAAGAAAATAACATTATTAGTAATAAATGGGGAATTGTTTTATATAAACATCCTAAAACATGAAATAATTTTATATGTGGCTAGTTCCTAATTATGCTCAAGTTTCTTTGTAATGAATTAAACTGAACGTTTCCCGCAGAGCACTATATTCTTATTTTAAAAATGTGAAGTTTCATAAATCTGGAGTTTTAAAGTTATATAATGTTATGAATGTATGCTATAACGCTATAAATATTTTATCGCTTTCATAATAAAAATAATTTTGACTTATTTTTAACAGAAAGTAATGCTAAACTCTCCAAAGATTAGATTAGGGAAGGGCGATGCTACAGCCGCAGCATGTGATCCCTTCAAGAAGAAGAACAAAGAAAGAGGAAAGAATTATTTTAAGAGATGAAGGAAGGGGGTATAAGTTGTAGAAACCAAAAAAGAGAGAGCTATAGATAGAAAGATTCTACACCAGATTAGGTTCAAATAACCAATCCAAGCCTAGCACAAAACCTTTGATGTTATCAGGATCCTGAACCCCAATATCCCTGAGATCCACTAGGAAACGGCTACCAAACCACTTCTCCCTGCGTCTTAACAACGCCGGACAATGACAAAGGATGTGTTCAATCGATTCTGGTTCATCGATATCTTCACACAGCCTACAGAATTCACGAGCTCCACTGATATATTATCAAAGATTTATTAGAAACACACCAAAAACGAATATAGACTAATCTGAAACCTTTAAAAATTTACTTATCAAAAACTCTACAAAAAAACTTTACAAAAAGTAACTTTTATTAAAACTTGACATATTGCAATGGTAAAAAAAAGATCTGTCCATCTGGCAACTCGAGTTCTTACCTTTGTTGACATCATATTTTTTTTACCAATTTCTTTGCAAAATATATTAACAAAATATTAAAATTAGCACAATTCAACACGAAAAAATGGAAGCTTTAGACATTTTGGAAAAACGCATCGATACTTTGTCACGCATTATAGGAAATGTACCCGAACAAAATTCTCATTCATCAAATGCAAATGATGAAGCTGGTGATTCAACAAAAGTTGCTACCGAAAATATTGTAGATTCTTTGGTCTCGGCCAATAACATACTCAATGAAGCCATTTCAGGGCGTGAACAAATCAAGAAAATTGTCAACAGATCAGACGAATTAGAAAAATACTTAGATCCTCATTTTCTAGAAGAAAATCAGCAAGTACGAGCCAAGGAGGTATATTTAAATGCCGTAGGACATGATTTACATACACAATTCCAACAGTTAGATAAAATTAAGGAATTGGAACCAACATTAGGTGCAGAATATTTCCGCAACATACCTGGCGAGTGTGTGGATAAATTGAAACAAATTAATCAGGATAATGGAGAATTTGCCCAGCAAGCGGAACTTATAGAAGAAAGTCTGATATTAGCCATGAAACGTTATGGTGAAATACAAACAGGTCTCTTGGAATCTTTAAATACCATGAACAAACGTTTGGAGGCGGTAGAAGAAAAGTTACAGTTGAAAAAGAAAGAAGATATGGAAAAAGAATTAAATGTTGAGGAAACGAAAAACTAAATATATATGTAGTATTTAATTCTATATATTTATAGAAATGTAAACACAAATATAAACACAAAGTATTGTAAAATAAAAGACATGACGCTTTTTAATATAATTTTGGAAGTTTATCTTCAGCTTTTATTATCATTTAACTGATAATCTAAAGTTAAAATATACATATGGCTAATACAATTAAATGCGTTTGGTTTTGCTTTATAACACCAAAGTAGGCTAGATATTTTTCTATTCAATAGTATGTCAAAAAAATTATTTATACCATGTTAAGCCCTTGCTCAAGTCGGGTAAAAAATTAAAAATCTTATTTAAATAATAAATAACAAACAATATAGCACCTATAATACCCAAAAGTGTAACACGATTACGCCAATGTTGTTTACTTTCTTTCATCATATCACAAATATGTTGGGCTGCAGCTTCGGTTTCTTCAATTGAACCATTATTGTCGATAACAAAATGGGATTGTTCACATTTCTTTTCTAAAGGCATTTGTGAATCAATACGTTTGCGTGCATCTTCGGGCGATAATTCATTACGTGCCATTAAACGTTTTAATTGCAAATCAGGTTCACTAAAATCACAAGTACATACATTACACATAGAAATATTTCGTTTATGATAATATTACCATGTTACACATATAATTTTATGTATAAAATCCATTAGTAAACCTGTCTCAAATAGTAAAGGTAAATCCAATACTATCCATGCTCGGCCCGACATAAAATTTTTGAAAACTTCCTTGAAGATAGTGCGATGTATAACAGGATGTGTTATCTTATTAAGTTTTCCTCTTAACTCCTTATCGGCAAATATGGCCTTACCCAAAGCTTCACGATTAATTTCTTTTGTAGGCAATAGAATTTCATCGCCAAAGGTTTCTTTGATTTTATACCAACAGGGTTTGCCAGGTTCCACAACTTTTTTGTTTTCAGTTAGATAAAATCCAAAATTAGGTCATAACTAATTAGTATCAATTAATTAATTAATTATAGTTAAAGTAACTTACTTTGTCGGGCAATTTTATCAGCATCTATAACTGGTATTCCATTTCTTTCGAATACTTTACTAACTGTGCTTTTGCCTGTAGCAATTCCTCCGGTGATGGCCACAATAAACATTATTTTATTTATATTATTTATATAAAATGAATTAGTTATTATAACAACCCCTAATGAAATCACAAATTGCACTTAAATATGGCTAGAGTTTCCGCGGCTGATGTTTAATTAATTGTTATAGGGAAATTGAAATCTCTATTGATACCTTTTTTTAATATTGCCAGACTATAGTTATATGAATAATTGAGTTATTATTGACAATATATATTTTTAGAGAAGACTATAAATGATTTACGTGATAAAATGTGATTTAAACGTTTCGCTATTTTGCAAATTACATATTTTTTTATGGATTCACGATTTTGAGATACTGATAATTTTATAACAATATATGATTTTGGTAAAATTTTTGACATAATTACTTTATTTTATTTATAAATTGAAGTGAAATATATCATAAATTTAAGTCGAAAAGCATTTTTATATTGTTAAAACCAATAAAGTTCAATAAAAAGTTCAAACAGCGAGCAGATATGAACAATATTTAATTCCTTAAATAGCAGTCTAAGAATTTAATTTACTTGATTAAAATTCAGTTATAAATTTGGCGATTTTATTAGCCATAAATGCTCATAAAGGCATATTCAGACAATAATATTTTGCAGTATAATTGTTCAAAACTTAAATATTTAAAATTTGAAAGGTTTGTCAAAAAATCTGATTGAAATATATTTAACGATGAAATATACTTAACGAAGACTGTTTTTCTTCTTTTGCTCACTTGTTTTTAACTTTATAGTAACTCCTATGTATATATTTATTTAGAAACGTTGCAAATTTTTTCTATATATGAACCGATTTAAACGAGAAGATTCTATTAGTCTAGTTCTCAAAGAGACTTAGTCATATCTCATCTATAGCAGATGGGACATTACAATTTTTAATATGCTAGCTAACATTTAAAAATTAAAGTTTTGTTAAAGAAGTTAAATTATTTAAAAAAAAAATTTTGTTACAAAAAAAAATGGAATAATTTTTATAGAGTTGTAAACAAATCACAGTGTTATAATTATTTCAAAAAATAAATATTAAAATTTATAGTAATTCTAATTTTTCAGACGAAACATTTTTTTGTTGCAGCCAACTTAATATGTTTGTTAAACATTTTCAACCGCGACACACAAACACAGTAAAGTTGGCTGCAAGTGAGCATATAAATAAGCAATGTAGCCACTGAATAGTGAAACGAAGAAAATTCCTGTGGCAACATTAATTTTTGCTTACAACATTCGGTTTTTTCCGTAATCATACTCCATTTTTATTTCCAATTTCGTGCGCGGCGCTTGCAGTTAGAGAATATAATTTTATTTTTACAAATAACTTGAACGCCGATAAAAGATTAATTTTTAACTAAAACAAATTTATATTAATACTCTTTAAATTAGTGGAAAAAAAAATAACAAAATGGTTGATAAAATTGAAATGAGTTTAGATGATATCATTAAATCAAACCGTGGTCAAAATAGAAAACCTCAAGGAGGAAATCGTGGTGGCGGCAATAGACGTGGTGGTGCATCTGGTAAAGGAGGACCTCAGCGTCAAGGAGGTCGTCGTGTACAGACATCACCACGTAAACCTGGAGGTGGCGTTTTAAAAGGACGTGGCGCTGGAGGCATACAAAAAGCAAAATTCTCAAGGGTAATAAAATAGATTACAAACATGATGAAATTCTAAAAATAAGAGCTTGTTACTCACACCTGGCTTATTTAATAAAAAAAATATATTAAGAAAGCTTAAGGAATTCATATGGAAACCAAGTCTCCGGCTGCAGAAATAATACCTTTAGTAATGAAAAAAGAAGGAATGGGTTATTTTGCAAACAAAATAGTGTGAAAAATGGTGCTTATCATAATAGAAATATTTTCTTTGTAAAAAATAAAAATGGCCTCCTAACGGTGTATATGTATAATGCAAAAACAACACAAAAATATCAAGTGAGAAAGTGAAAGAAAATGTCAATGCAAAATATACAAAAACAAAGAGACAGAAAAAATATGACGAAAACAACAACAGTAATAACAGTATACGGTGCTGTGTGGCAACCCTGCTACTAACCAGTATTTACACTGTTTATGTTTACATTTTTCTTCTTTACCAAAATGAAGCATTTTAAAAACTTTTAATAATATTTTCTTTCATGTTGTTTTTATAAAATAAAACTCCGTTTAATTACAACTCGTCATCATAAATTTTAAACGAATATGCTGGTCTACAGTTTATCGATAAAAAAAATTATTTTTTAATAAATGTTTTAGTGAATTTTTTTAATTTACATACTACAATATATTATAACTTCAATTTTTATAACACATAAAATTTCTTTTCGCAATTAATCAGTCAGTACATCCCTTAAAAGTAAACATTCCGTTGAGTTTTTAGCTACGTTTTGTTTCTTCCAATTCAAATAATATTAACACTTCCCTCCCCTACGATGGTAGCTGCAACCGGCGACCCAGTTTTTCTAACAACGACAACAAAATTTAGATTTGAACACAAGACTCAAACAAACCAAAACAAAAAAAAAAAAATTCTTTAAATCCAAAAATAAAAAACAAAAAAACGAACTTCTGTTGCAACTTGTACCTACTCCTACTTCTCTAGGGTGATGTGAACAGCGCTTGGAAACATGACATGTACGATGGTCCTAAACGTGGTATTTTGAAAACATCGGATTCGGCCAAACTGTTGGTATCTAATTTGGATTATGGAGTATCGGATTCGGATATCAGAGAATTATTTGCAGAATTTGGACCGCTGAAAAAGGCGGCAGTACATTATGATCGCTCCGGCAGATCTTTAGGTAATGCTTTTATATTAATTTATAAATTAATCATTAATACAAATGTTAATATTTTTCTTTTCAAATATTTAGGAACTGCTGATGTTGTATACGAAAGAAGATCAGATGCTTTGAAAGCAATTAAACAATATAATGGTGTTCCCTTGGATGGCAGACCTATGAATATACAATTTTTAACTGATGCCAGTAGTATAACAAGACCTGTACGTAGTGCTGGTGGTCCTAGTCCGCAAAAACGCAGACCGCAAGTTGGTGCTGCTAACCGTAGAGGTGGTGGTAAGTTATAATTTAGAAATAACGTTTTGTTACAAAATTAATCTTGTTCAATATTTATTTTTAACAGCTGCCGGTGGTAATCGTCGTGGTGGCCCAGCAAATCGCAATCGTGGCGCTGGCGGTGCAGCTGGTGGTCGTAACAAAAAACCAGCACCAACTGCCGAGGAACTCGATGCTGAGTTAGATGCTTATGTCAACGATATGAAAATTTAGATAAAACTTTAGTTATAATTAATTAACGATTTAAATGTAAAATCCATAAAAAAAATTTTAATTGTTAAGGTCGTCTCTCGTTTATACAAAAGAAAAGTAAATTTTCGAACAATAACCGCCGACCCTCTTTTTACCATTTGTGATTGGTAATAACACTATCTGTTCTAATATAAAGTACAATCATTACATATTAACAACACAATTTTATACTTCTGTGCATCTGGGTCTGCCTATTTAATTTATATTACTTTGTAATAGTTACAAAAACAACTTTATTTTAAATTAATTTTTTTCTCTATTAATTTTTAAGTTTATTTTTTTTCTTAACAATATACTTGACTTGAAAAAATATTACCACCTTCTGACTAAGTAAATTGAATTAATAAGAAACTGAAAAAAAACACTTTTTTATGTTTAAAGAATTTGTGGTAACTAAAATAAAACAAAAAAATCAATAATGTACAATTGTTTGTGTTTGCTATTTTAATTTAAGGATATATTTTAGTTTCAATCGTACGTGGTTATTTAGAAAACTCGACATTAATTGCAAAATTTTCTATTTCATATACTTATAAAATTCTTAATGCCGAAAATGTACCAAAAAGGCACTTTTGTATATTTCATTTCCTACGTTTTTTCAAATAAAAATCCATTACATATATTGTTAAATGTAAAATTAATTACTAAAACCACTATGGTTTACTTTAATTGTTATGGGTAACATGAACATTACCACACCTCGCCCAATTAACTGATTCAACAAATATTCGTTTAAACAGAAAAATAACCTAATGCATATTTGTCGAGACAGACGATTTAAGATTTTTCATCAGAATATCAATTTTTGTATGAAAAACTAGTGATCACGAATCGAAGTCCTTT
>JACGTJ010001666.1:32027-45737 GCA_014858695.1 Chrysomya rufifacies | reverse complement strand
AACTAGAACTGAACTAGAAATGAACTAGAATGGAACTTTTAACTATATCAACCTAAGCCAAAATCAAAAGGTTCAGCTATTATAAGGTTTATTCGATTTCCCCTTTTTTCAATCGACGTCTCTGCTTTAAAACTCAAACATCAACTTCTAATATCAATCACCATTAAATAATAACCATCTTTTGTTGTGCATTGAAGCCCTTTTATTATTTTTTTTCTTATCTGAAAACAATGTTACATACGGCACGAGTCTAAATGAATTTCCGAACTACTCACCCTTAATTTATGAGAGTTAAAACAAAAATTTACAAATTCATTGTCAAACCTAACAATAGGAATTGAATCTATTCAAACAGGCATTTAACCGCACACACAAGAACTGAATGTAATGAAAAATATGTCAAAATGACTGGTAGTGAAAGACGGTCGTAGTGGCTGACTGACGACATTGCAAGGCAAGAAATGAAATTTTCGAAAATATAATAAATGCATTTTTATATGGTTTTCAAATCATCTACTTGCTCATATTGTAAGCGTTTGAAACTACCCAACTCATCCATCTATCAACAAACCAAAATATAAAAATCCAATATATTATAAGAGCAGCGAGAAGAACAAGAGGGATCAAAATAATGGTATAAGAAATCCATATGTCCTGTTTTAAATAGGGTTGATATTAAAATTACAATAAGTTAGCATCATGTGTGTGAGTTGAGGGTGAAGTCAACAGTTTTAGGGCTCGATTTATGAAACACAAAGTAAAACAGGGTGTTACTAAAAGTTGTATTTTTGAAAATTTAAGTATTATTTCAATATTTATTTATTTATTAACATGTCTCCAATGGAGACATGAGTTGAACATTTGCTAATTCAAATCAAATGGATGGTTTTATAGTTCTTCTTTCCGGAACGGAAAACCGAAGTTAACCCGAAAAATTCAGTTTTTTTCAGCACCTAATCTCGTTAGTTTGTGTTTTTTAGCGGGGTAACGAGAAAGTTGTCTAATTTCACATGAAAATTAGAATTTTGGAAAATCACCTTATGTGATGTTAATTTTATAATTTCTTATATAAAAAATGAGTTTTAAAAAAAGATTAAAAATGAGTTTCGAAAAGAGTTATAACAAATATATTTTTACCCTATCTCTTCAGTTAACCAAGAATATTTAAGAGATTACAAATTTGAACTATTTCTACTTTATCCCTTCATATATCCAAGATATGCAATTTTATATTTTTATTACAAAAATCGGTTTTTGTAAATTCAAGCTATAATAAATTTGAACTATGTCTAGTTTATCTCTTCATTAAACCGATATATCACCAATTTTATATTTTTTCAAACAAAAATTTGATTTTTAAAGGAAAATTGAGTGATCACAGATTTTAACTTTTGCTGCTCAATCTCTAAATTTAATCAAGATTTTTTTTTTTCATAGAAAAATTTATTTCTTAAAAAAAATTTGGCTGATCATAGGTTTTAACTATTTTTGTAATCTCTTTTCTCTCTCTCTTCATTTAATCAAGATAAAAGTATAAGAGAAAATTTCAGTGATCACAAGTTTTGCCCTTTTTTGCTATAACTCTTTATTTAACCAAGTTATAAATGAGTACTAATATGTATTTCAAATAAAAACCAAAACAATTTGTGAATATAATTTTAACTATTTTATAAACAATTATTAACCAAGTTATAAACAATTAAATGTTTTTTTCAGATATCTCATTTTATTTAATTATAAACAATTTAATGTTTTTCATATAAAATTTTATTTTTGGAGAAAAATTTCAGTATTCGAAATCGAATTTTGCGTTATCAAATTTGATCTATTTTTGCTGTATCCCTTTATTAAACCAGCTTCATAAAAATTATTCAAAAGCAGAAACATTTATTCCATACAAAACAAAAACTCTAGCTTTCTCAATACCCTTTACTACTTAGCCCTTAATTTTATTCTAGAATCGGTCAAATTAAATTTAATTTTATATTTAATTTTTTCATATGTACACAATTTTCCCCTTATATACTTAAACATATATTTTGGATTTTTATATATTTTGTTATATTTGTGCAAAGTTAAGTGGTTCCTGTATTTTTATTTTTATTTTATATTTTCATTGTCACTTGAGCATGTGTTGTTGAGAATGTTTAATTTCATTTCAAATGTATTTTAGCTGTATTTGAATTTAAAAATACTCTGCTTTCGGCTTTTGGGCATACATACATATACATTATTATCCTGTTGAGAGCATGAGGAAGCAGATTCATTGAGCCTTGTAAATGAAATAAAAGGATATTTGAAGTATGAATTTTATTTTTAAGAGTGTTAAAATAATGCGTCAGCTTGCGTACTCTAAACGAAATTAATCATTAAAAACATGCGTTTTTTCCCTTTTAAATCGTTATAAATTTCAAATTAGTTCTTTAAAAAGGAATATTATTTATATATTTCAGATGTCATGGTTATTGATTGAGTGATGATTGTAATGGGAATGTGTCTTAAGGCGGGTTATGGTTGTTTATTTTAGAATTATTTTGAAAAAAATGAATTGAAATTCACCATATGTACAAACACGAATTTAATTCTGTTTAATGTTTGCTTACGGTTTATCAACTTATTTTGTATTATTAATTTTGAGATTAATTCCATGTGAAATGTCCTATCGATATAGTTTTTAACTAGTCTCTGTTTAAGTCGAAAATTGAGTACAGCAAAATCTTCTTTGGTTTTGGGAATGCAGTTTTAAAGATGCTTGCAGGCTACAATTGTGGTTTTCCGTTTCTTCATTAGAAGATCGCATTCATTCGAATTTCAGTTCTTAGAAAGAACGATTATGGCATTTGATAACTACTATGGTAGCCAAATCATCATCAAAACGGATCGAACATTATTATTATTTGGAATCTTCAACTTATGTAATAGTAGCATGACGTTTAAAAAAAAAGATGATCGATACTGGTAAACTTAACATAAAACTGCAAAGGATTGAGTATGATAGCGTACATTGATTGCAATCATTTGATGGTAATGTAGTGAGTACATAATATTTGATCACCCCAAAGATCTAGGTTGTTTTCCTGTACCAAATTCCTTTTCGTAAGGTATTGACGTGATATGGGATTCTGCTCACATTACTCAACTTCATAAAATTTTAAAAAGATGGACTAGGTATTGATTTCTGGGTAATAGTGTGGACATGCGAGTTATAAATTTCTTTATCAATTTAAGGACAGAATCTTTTTGTCTTCTCAGATAACTTGACGAAATAACCCTAACATAACAGCGACTTTTTCAGTATTCCAAGTTCACTTGCTGTTGAATTCATCCATTTTATAAGTTAATTTAATGTAGTTTAAAGAATTTTTAAATTAGTTTCTTAAAAATTTAAATCAATTACAAAGCATTAGTACGACAATCCCTATTGCCTTCATTGCAAGATAACGATAAGTTTGGATTGCTGGCATAATGAGAAATCTCTTCAAACTTTCAATGTTCTAAGTGTAAAGTTGACAGGTTTACTTGGTACTCAATGAATAAGTCAAATCTTTTAAATTGAGGTCAATCTATATTTTCTATACGAAATGCTTAACCAATCGCAAATTTTCATTCAGTGATCTTGTCGTAGACATATGGCTATGGAAGATACAAATTATGAAAAGAATTGTTTAGAGATAAGATGATGTTAAAAATTGACCTCAACCATTCGGTAATTTTTATTCAATGATCTTGTCAAAGTTCAAAGAGAAGATTTTTTACCGGTTATAGAACATACAAATGATCATAAGAATGGTTTGCAGATAAGATGAAGTTAAAACTCAAAGAGTTAATTGAGTCGAATTGAAAATGGGACTCAATGAGGTACATTTTAAAACGCAATTAGGAGGGGAGAAGTATAAATATGGGAAATTTAATTCTCCATTCTAGGCTAAAAAGAGTCCGTTTTAAACCATTCAAACTGACGTTCAGTTCGCGATTTTTTTTTGTAATTTAGAGAATTTGTTGTGACGATAAAATTCGCTTTAATATAAGTAAGGTATATATGAGATTTATAAAGATTAAGATATATAGACTTTATATGTATATAAAACCCTTGTGTAGTTTGTAATTCAACTTAAAAAAATTTTGTTCAATTTCAAACGTTTTACCGCCTAACAATAAAAAAAAAGAAAAAACGAATGACTCAATTTGTTTTTGGAACAAAAAACTCATATCTCATTGTTGCCGATGATGATGGTGATCGTATTATTGAATAATTTTTTAATATGAGTATAAAAAAAGCATAAACCAAAGGAAATTATCCATGAAGGAAAAAATATACTTCACATATAAAAGATAAAAGAAATTAATAATAGAAAAAGCCATTAAAGTGTCAATTAAATTAAACATGAAATTAAATTGATGAAAATGACAGTTATGAAAGTCAATGAACGGAAAATCAATTAAAAATAATTTATCCAACGAAAGATATAATGTAACTTTAAACAAATTTTCAAAATTTGTATTATTTATAATAAAAAGAAACAGATGCTAATGTTTAAAAGAAAAGAAAAATTAGAAACAATTAAGAAAAACTAAAATGCTGGTATTTTAAAGAAATTTCAAAAATTTGTTTTGGAAAAATTAAGATAAATTCAAAAAAGACAAGTAGAGGAGAAATAACAAAGAACAAAAAACTATTGAATTTGAATATGTTAAAAAATAAAGATAAATGAAATTACAATAAACAGACACATGTGTAACGCCATAAATATTTTTTTTTTTTTTGGATTTTTAGAATATCTTTAAAAATGCATGTGTTTTCAATACTGAAACAAAAATTCTTATGAAATTGTTTATTTTTTATGAATTTTTTTGGGAAAACATAAAATATAAACTATAGTAAAAAAAGGAAAACTTAACCTTGTCAGCACCTTCTCAGCTAAAGAAAAAGTATTAGATTTTTGTTTGGTGGTGGTACATTTGGTCCTAACTCAATATTTTATTTTATGTGCCTTTTTATACCCTACAACGTCATAGTTATAATGTGTTTTTGCAGATGTTTGTAACATAGAGAAAAAATATCATGATCAAGTTAGAATCACTTTTATAGTAGTTTTAAAATTTGGCACGAATGAGGCATAAATTCTGTAGCTCTCTTAACTATGTTTATAATTTATTGAAATTTAGCACATTTAATTTTTATACAGTCGCAAGGTAATGAAACCGATACAAATATTTCGTTGATTCCCTATGTTCCTTATGGAGGACATAGCTTAAGTTACCATAATCATTTTTTTAAACACATCCAGTCGCGTTTGTGTTTTTCGATCTTCGAAAATTTAGAGCCTTGCTTGCACAGGTCTCATATATAATAACGCATAACTGTTTGCATTTGCTGGAGACCATTATTACTAGATGAGTACCATGAAACTCTAGTCACAAATGTTCCATATCTTCCAATTTCCCATATGAAGACAAAGGTCGATTTAGGATCAATGTCTTTATTGGTGGTGATCATTTCTATTTTATAAAATTCCATGGATACATCCTTCCTATATCACAATATATAGGTCATGATTGTAATTTGGCACTATGTGCAACCGCCATCTAAACTTCGATCCTAAAAAATATAACTTGTATATAGACCTTAACTAATGTATCATTCTATTCCATTCTAATCGGTTTATTATTTTATTAAAATGCTGATATATGTGGAGAAGCAATTGAGATCTTCAGAATATCTTACCGAAATTTGACACCTATAAATATTTTAAAACAAAGGCAAAACATGTTGAATTGATCATGATCTGATACAAATGTTCTCTGTTCATACTTATGTTGTACCCTAATGTAATATGTGTGAAAGAAATTGAGATCTTCTGAATATTTTACTGAAATTTGATACCTACAGATATTTTGATACAAGAGCAAAGTAATTTGAATTGATCATGATCGGCCGATGCAAATATCCATCTTTCATACTAATGCTTTACACTTATATGCTATAGCATAACATATAGTCAGTCTTGACCGATTAAAGCAATCTTACTTCTTTCTAAAGTATTTTTTCGTTTAAAGAATACAAAACATTCAGAGTTATGCTACTTTTCTTTGATTCATTCATAAATACCGGATGTAGTATTGAAATATTTGTAACATGTACATACGTAAATTTTATTTCTTTTCACGTTTCATTTCTATTCTATTGGATTTTCTTTTTATTTATTATTTTATTTTTTTTTTTTCGTTTTTTGTTTTTCTTTTGGGTGGCACACGCTTTTTATGTTTTCTTTTAATATTATTGTTATTGTTATTTTATGTGTTTTTTTTATACTTTACTTTTTTACATTTGTTTTGTTTACACAAATACCTTATGATTTATAAGGATATTACCCTGAGGATATTTTATATATCGTTGTCGTCATCGGTGTCATAAGAGCCCATTATACATGCATTCGGTAAGACATTTACTCATTCATTCATTCGTTCCTTCTTTATTTCGTTATCGTTATTTACGTGGTGTAAACTAATATCATTTGTTTAAATTCAATAAGCTTAAGAAATGTACGATTTTTATTATATTTTGTAATTTTTCTTTTTTACATTTACTCAAATGTTTTGTTGTTGTTTTTTTGGTAATTTTATCACACATAAAAAATTGTAATAATCGCTGTAATATTCAATATGCACGTATTGAATATAAAAAAAATATTTTTGTTTCTAAATTGTTATTTGCCAACAAATAAAGTCATTACTTTGCAAGGAAAAATAAAGTATAATATCACAGAAAAGTGTCGCAATTTCGTGAGTATCTTAAAAGAAGCTTTAAGTTATAAAATATATTCCTTAAGCTTAAAATTATAGGATCCTTTTTTAATAGTTATATGAAAAACACAAAGAATCCATTTAAAATTTTACCTAGTCGAACATCTGGATTAAATTTAAATGAAAAGATAGAGCAAAAATAATATAAATCTGAGGTCACTTAGAATGTTTCCAAAAATCTAAAAACTGTGTGTTACGCACTGTAAAAATTGAACCTTTTTTACCGATTATTAGCATAAAATATATTTTTGGTAGAGATTTTGTGAGTAAAAAAATAAAAACATTAAACTAACCATAGTAGGAAAAAATTCGGAATTGAATTTATTATTTAGTTCTTATTCGTATTTTGGGATTGTGTTCATGAATTTTATAATAAAATTCGTGTTTCGGATTAAAATTTTGTTATTTGGTTTTTTCTTTAATTCGGTTCAATAACCTAATCACGATCCGAAAAATAAAGTTCGTAAAAAAGTTACCGATTATGTTTTTTGGACGAATCATATTTTCGCACTAAGCGAAAAACGAACGGATCTTCCTACTATGATTTTAAATGAAAAAGTACCAAATATTTAAACATTTCCAAAAAAAAAAAAATCCCGATCTTTGCTCCCAAAAGCCACTTAAACGCGTCTTCTAAGTTCAGATTTGTTTTTTTTTTCATGATCACGATCCAATTTAGTAAAATATAATTTTTAAGCCTTTCTATCTTCAAAGCGTTTGAATTTCAAACAAGTTAATTCTTTTTTTTACGTAATAACGTAAGAGTATAAAATTAGTCTAGGCTATATAAATCCCGTATTAACGGATCTATTTCAGCATTAGTGGTAAATCCGCCAGTCATTCAGTTAGTCAGTCAATAATGTTATTCTTTTCAATTAATTAATTGTTAACTATAACATAAATAAAGTTTATATCGGATTTATTTGTAAACAAGGATTTAATTTTTTCCCAAATATTAAAAAAAACATTTATTAAATTCTTTTATTTCTAAAGGTTTTTTTTAATAGTTTTTATTGTTTGTTTTTTTATCAGACAATTTTATGGTTTGTATTTTTTTAAATACAAATAACTAAAATACATTATACCTTGATTTTGACTTTTGTTTTATTTATTTTTTACTACTAGTCATTTTAAGTGTTTTTGTGTTAATTTTTTCTGCTGTATCTTCTTCCATTCCATTCATTCATATCTAAATAAAAAACGTTTTGTACGTGTTTTTTTATTTATTTATTTGTTGTTGTTGTTCTTTTTAAATACTCATTCATTCAGAAATTCATTGATTTGAAAATCTATTAAAAAATACAACAAAAACAGAAATACAAAAAGTATTTAAAAAAAACACACTTATATTAGCCACAATTCAGTGGTAATAGCAGCCTCTTTATCATCAACACCACAGAATAAAAACAAAATTCTATTAAATATGAAAAAAAACCTATTAAATATTTATAAAAGTAAACTTTTTTATGAATGAAAAAACAAAATACTAACATAAATTATGAAATCTGTGGTTATTTTGTAGAATTTAAAGAGATTTAAAGAGAACTGAACTAAAACTAAACTAGAACTAAAGTAGATCTGAATTATAACTGTACTAGATTTGAACTAAAACAGATCAAGAGCTGAAGTTTCTGAAATATGTGTCATAGTCCATTGTAAACTCAAAAGCCAGTATTTTTGAGAACCCCTATTCCATTCTACTTAAATTTTATTTAATATTTATAACACTTAATATAAAACTGTTACGATTTAATACGATTTCATGGCGATAAAAACTGTTAAATTTGTATACGTTACACCACCAAAGGTGGGGGTGGGGGGAAGAAGGTATAATGCGTTTGGGCTGATGTTTATAACATAGAGAAAAAATTTCGACCACCTAATCAAAATCACTTTCAGAGTCCGTTTGGACGACTGGCTTGTTGTCCATGTAAAACTTGTGCTACAATCTATAGGTCACACTGTTAAAGCTATCGACTTGAAATTTGGCAATCATTCTAATCGGATCATTATTTCACTTAGCACCCATGTAAATGTGCTCCTAAAATGATAAAATTCATATGAAAGATGATATATATTATAGTACTTTAAAGATATTTTATAGTACTTTAAAGATATTTGGTACAGATTATTTTGGCAAAATAACAAAGCCTGACGGTTTATCGCTTCACCTAGACCCTATTCAAGTGAACTCCCCTTGAATGATGTTTTGTATGTATACCTTTTACCATTGACTTATGTGCCAAGTATCATTTCCTAATTAAGATTGCTAATTTTAAAGATATCTTATAGTTTTGACTTTGGAAACGACTAGTTCATAATTTATCTTGCACTCAGTGGTGTAAGATATCATATAGTCGGGCTTCACCGACTAAAGCATTCTTACTTGTTCTTGTTGTTGTTGCTCTTATTTAATTGTTTAGCTTTATAGGATTAAAAAATGTTAACTGTTTTCAATTGCAATAAAAAGTACATGACGTGAATTTTTTTTTTGTGCTTATATTAGAAATTAAGAGAGAAAATATTAAATGTTAGGTACGTGTGTGCGTAATAAACATGCATATTTAAGAATGCATTGTAATAAAATAGAAATATTAACTATCTGTGTTTATAAAAAGGTTGTTGACATAGTTTGTTTTTTTTCGTATAAATTATATTCTTTTTTTAATTTATTACAAATATATAATGATTTTCAATTTAATAAACATTTTTTTTGATTTGAATTATTTTTATTTGCATTTTATTAAAAAAAGTAAGGTAACTCGTCATTTAACAGTTATTTTACCCAACTCCTACCACAAAAATATAGACAAAATACCACAATATTTTTCTCTCATGCTACAAAACCAAATCATTTGTTCAGCAGCTGATGACAATGACGTTTTGTATCAATTTCACAATGACATTAAATTAAATAACAAACAAAAATATTGATTGATTTTTATACGTTTATATGTAGATTGTTTTGTATGCGTATATTGCAATAGGTAAAAGTAAATTACCTTTTATTGTCTCTTCTTACTTTGTGGTTTAATAAACGCCTTTCTATATTATTTATATAAATTTTCCGGTTTCTACATTTAAAAACGATGATTCATATAACAACATTAATTTCTATATAAAAAATTTGTTTTATTTATTAATAAACTTAAAATCACGTATCGTATACTAATGTTAGTGTGTCTGTCTGTCTGTTTGATTGTTTGTTTTACTTATATTTAATTTGAACTTGCCAAACAGCGGCAGCTGTGTGCTAATTAAAATGCAAATATAATAAAATGAATAAATGAATGAGTAACACAAAACTAATGACCGCAAATTTTAAATGAAAATTACAAAGAAATAACAAAAATATATTAGACAGATATAATATTTTTTTTTGTATTAAATTAATAATAATATTGATAATTAAATAATTTAAAACAAAACGATGGGAAAATTAGATTTACATATTAAATGATTGTAAGATCAAAGAAATAAAAAAAATGTTTTTGAATACATTTTTAAGATAAAAAAACATGAAACAAAAACAATATCTTGGTATCATTTTTAACATTCGTGACTCGAAGAAAAAAAAGCAAATAAAAGGGAAAACAAATGAAGATACAAAGTAGAACTGAACTAAAACTAAATTAGGTCTTACCTAATACTGAACTATAACAAGAAAAATATTAAAAACAGGAGTCAATTCAAAATTTCTTAGTAACGCTAATTTAAGTTTTTAAGGATATTGCTATAACGTGCATTCTTTTCTTTAAATTTTTTAAATTAAATATGCAAATAAACTTGAAATTAATAGGTTCCATTTTTTTTAATTTCGTATTTTTTTTGTGGTTTATATGGTAACCACAACATGTCCTTGTCATAATTTTTCCTCATCAACTTTGTTACTGCACAAAAAACAAAATTCTGTCAACTTTTTTCTTCATCCAAGCAAATTTTTTGTATTCCAGTTATTACTTGGCAGCTGCTGTTGCCTAGTTACAGAAAATGTAAAAAAATAAGAAAAACAACAACTATAATTTTAGCAAAAATAACAATATTGTCTCCATACATCATCATCATCATCATCATGAGAAAAATATATTTTCATGTACATAAAATCATTATTATTAAATTTTGTGTAAATGTTGCAAATAAAATAGCATTTTCACACTCTACTCATTTATAAACAATATTCTCTCTCATATTCATATGTAAAATAGAATGTCATTACATGTTACAAAAGCAACAACATCAACTCATACTTTGATGTTAATTACAGCAACATCAAGAACAGCAAAAATTTGCAATTATTGTTGTTGCTGGTTTAAAAATTTGACATTTGTTTTCTTTGTATGTGCATTTATGTGTTGTTGATGTTTTGTATTCTTTTTAACATTTTAAATGTTGCCATTAATATCACAAAAACCAGGTGTTGCCATATGAAATATTAAGTTATTTATTAAAAAAAATCACTGTTTAAAAAATTCCTAATTTCTATTAATAAATATCCTGATTTTATGTTTTTTCTTCTTTTTTTATGGGATTTTTATGATTTCAAAAATGGCAATTTAAATGGAAATTTTTGTAAACATTTCTATTAATAATAAAAACAAAACAATAGACTAGTGTCATAACTTCAACTGCTAATGAATTGGCAGCTAATAATGCTAATGCAACGGCAGCAGCACAAGCTGTAACGAATTTTAATAACAATAATAATAATACAACAACACCTAATAATAGCATTAAAATAGAGACACAAACACAACAATTGCAACATGTAACAGTGGAACAAAAGCAACAATTGCAACAGGCTGCCACTAATATAAATCAAAATAACACTGATAATAATGCTACTAATACAACATCAGTAGCTACATGTAGTAACAATTCCTCCACAACCAATACCTCCTCCTCCTCTTCTACTTCATCTTCAGCTATTACTTCTAATTCTAATATTTGTTCCTCCTCTTCTACTGTAAATACTACTACCACAACAGCTTCAATTATTATTAATATTCCTAATTCTTCTATTCCTTCTACTACCATTACCACAACTTTAACATCCAATCCTGCTATGCAACAACATCAACAATTACAATTGCAACAACCACATGAATATATTGATTTACATCGTTTAAATCAACATCCTCAACTTTCTTCTTATAATCAACAGAATAATATGGTGCGCACTGGTACCGGAGGTGGAGGCGGTAAAGCGGATGCCAAACCTCGTGGTCGTATGACAGCTTATGCCTACTTTGTACAGACATGCCGTGAAGAACACAAGAAAAAACATCCCGATGAAACAGTTATATTTGCTGAATTCTCCCGCAAATGTGCTGAAAGATGGAAGGTAAGTTTTATTATTATTTTTTGGTATAATTTTATTATTTTTTATCTGACTTAATCGCCAGAAACTTTATTTTCGTTATATCCAAAAAGAATCCTTAAATCTTTCTTATATTTTTTTATTAAAGAAATAATAGTTTAGATTAGAAAATTTTACAAAAATTAATTCACTTTTTTTCTAATACTACAAAACAAATAAGTTTAGTTTTTTAGTGCGTAATTAAAAAACAAAAATTTGGTCCGTTTACTCTATTATATTTATGGGCTTTTTCCATAAGATCGTTAAATTATAACTAGAAAACACAAGATTTTTTTCTTTTTCTACCGAAAAGATATAAAAACACTTACATCAAATGTAATTTTTCCAAAATTTTCAAGCTTTTAGCTTAGTATTTATTAAAAAAATCGGTCAATTTCTAAATTTTCAGAACTTTAATTACCAGTTATCTAAAAGCTATTAAGCTTTTAGCTGCCTTTGTAAAATATATCGGTCAAATTATCTAATATATTCTTAAATCTTAAAAATCTCTTAAAGTGTGGCTTTTTAAGGACCCCCACGATATATTTTCTATTTAACTATAAAATCCCTTTGAGTTAACATAGTTTTGTTATAACTTCTAGCTATACCAAATCTAAATTCATGTTTCTGTTCGATTTAAGAATTTTAAACAAAATTAAAAAAAAACAAGTAGAAATTGACCGATTTTTTCCCTTTTTTTCATTCCTAGATACTCAAATCCACCGAGGAAGGAAAAGATGTAAGTGTGATTGATTTTAGGGACCGCCACAACCAGATAAAACTGTGGTAAAACCCCAAGAATAATTTTAAGCCGTGAGTTAAACTAAAAAAAATATTGGAAAAAATTGATTTGTTTTTGTAAAATTTTCATAAAATTAGAATTTTTAGTAACATTTAAAATTTAACATTTATTATTTTCTGTTACTTAAAAAAATGTGTGCTTTTTGTGGGATAGTATGATAAATAATTTCTATTGCGATTTCAGTCAGACAAAACCTCTGTCAGATTTAAAATTCGTCATGATCGATCCATTATTACAACTAGCTCTTCCCGGATTATAGTTTTGAACCCATAACTTACTTTAATGACAATGAGATCTTTTAAAATTTTGCTTATATAACTTTTCTTAAGTTTCCTAACTTATGTGCCACGTTTCAATCAAATCGTCCCATAATTTGACCTTTGCGCCATATTAATGTCCTCCCAAAATTATGCTAAAACACATAAGATTTATAAAATGTGTGCGTGAGGTTGTAATTATATAGATATTTTGGGGAAATTTGGCACAGATTATTTTGATAGAAAAGCGAAGCATGTAGAAAATGATTATGATCCCTCCATTATTTTATCTATTACCAATACACAAAACACCCCCTGGTATAGCGTTTTGAACACGCAAGTCGCTTAAATGAGCGTGTAATTGATTGAAATTAAACGAATGATACAATAACAAAACTTGTTAAAAATTGTAACGACTTGTCCATAATTTCACCTAATACAGTGGTGTAGGGTATCACTCTTACATGTTTTTATACCCACCATCAAAAAAT
>JACGTJ010001666.1:1398-31927 GCA_014858695.1 Chrysomya rufifacies | reverse complement strand
AACTAAACTAGAACTGAACTAGAAATGAAGTAGAATGAACTAAAACTAAAGTAGAATTGAAGTGATATTAGTTAATATTTTGGTCTCAAAAATTATATTGCATTTAAGATTACAAAATAATTTATTGCTTTTAGTTAGAACAAATTATGGAAGTTTTTTGATTACTGAAAAAGTTTGACAAGTACTGGAACATATTTTATTTTACTTAATTCAAAATTTTTATTTTTTTTAGTTAATTTCAAAACTAATATTCTTGAAAGATCTTGAGTTAATACATCTTATTTTATTATCACCTTCTATTCTTCCTCATATTTCTTACAGAATGAAAACAAAATTCATGTGTCAGCCAAAAGCAGCCACTCTTGTTTCTTTTAACGATGTCTGGCATTTAATATATCTTTTTTAGGTCTTATCATTTTTCCTATTATATTTGCAACCTCCTACAAAACATCTCCAACTAATGCGTTATTCCCTTCCTCCCCTCGTGTCCTTTCACTCCTTCCAATCCCTCTTCATGTTCGTATAATATTGCATGACAAGTCAAGTTTTTCTTCTTCTGTTATTGCTGCTGCAATATGTACAATATAAACGAACGAAAATGAAGAAATATAGAATAACAAGAAGTAGAAAAAGAAGTATAAAAAAGCAATTTATAAAGTGCCAAATATGTGGCTCCTAGAGGGGGTTACAGAGGAAGAAAGAAAGGAAAAACAGAAAAAATGGTTTTTGCTTGGATGGTTGGTTGGTTAGTTGAATGGCTGAGTGACTGCTTGCCTGGCTGGTTTATACGTTCGTTCATTATAAAACTGTTGTTGTTGCTGCTGCTTTTTGCTGTTGGATTGCTAAATAATGTAGACAATAAAATATAATGCAACGGAGCGTAGTAAAATATAGGGTTCTTGGGAAACATAAATATGAATTATAGTTGTTTTCAATGTTGTTTTATTTTTGTTTTTGTTCCTTCTTTTACTTCAGTTCTGTTTGGAATTTATGTTTTCTTTGTCTTTAGGATTTTGGAAAGAATTTATTTTATTGAAGATCTTTTTGATCGTTTAACGATTAGATTAGAACTTTAGAATTTATTATGTAACATATAATTGAACCGGAAAAATAAAGAATTAAGAGTCAAATGAATGAATTTGGTAGTGAACGTAAGATATTATATAATGAATTAGAACTGAAAAGAACTAAACTAAAACTGGAATGGAACTAGAACTTAATTATAACTGGACTATAAGTGAAGTTTAAGTGGAACTTTTAAAAATTGCAATTAGTTTTGAAAATGGAATTTAAGCTTAAATAAAACTTTAGAGAGTATATGAAAGAAATAATGTATATATAACTGAACAAAAGAAGAACTTAAACTGAAATGAATATAAACTATAATTGAATTGGAAAAAAACAAATCCCGGAGCTTAACTGGAAGTAGAATTAAGCTGAATTACGACCAATTTAAAATTAAATAAGAACTAGTTACAAATTTAAAAGAACTGAACTAGAAATGAGGTTATGTGTTCGTAATTATCTCAAACGTATTATTTTCATGCCATTAAACATTTTTAACCTAAATTTATTTCCAAAAAGCGTTTAAATCATTCTGTTGTCTTCATTTATTTGTTTTTCATTACTCTCTGCAATTGATTGAAAATTTTGTTAAGCGAAAAGAATTTAAAAAAAAAACGTACTCAACCTAAAATTAAAATTTATTATACACTTTAATAGTTATCCTCTCAAAAACACCCTCATACTGTACTACCACCATCACAGCCAAAGCATATACATTTTTCCAACCACCATCACCACCCCCTCCCCTTTTCAAGTGATTTTTTAGTTTTCCAACTTCTACCACCCAGGCTCATCAACCTCCTGCTGGTGTTTAAGCTTAAAAATACAATTGTGGTTGTTGCTATTTTTCATTATGTTATATACCATATTCGTTTTTGAAAATGTTCATTTATTTTTTTTAGAAAATTTTTAAAATTTGTTTTAATTAAGAAAATTAAACAATATTTTTTTTTACCTAATTCACTTTTGATAAAAAAAAATACTGAAAATTTGCTTTAATTTTGCAAAATCTAGTAAAAAAATATTTTTGCTATATTTAATTTCTTTGAATTGTTGTTACACTTTGGGCAAAATTTACACTTGAAAAAGTCTCAAATTTTTCCTTAAAATGCTTTTATTATTTTCAATAGTTAGCATCCAACTTTAACATCATCTAGCACCCAGTTTACTAGCCAACAATTCTTGCTCAGTTAGCAATTTATTTGTAAAATTGTGCTAAAATTTCATATTGTTCTTCATCAAGTGTCTGGATTTTGTGTTCTGAGTTTTATACATATATACAATATATGTATATATAGTATATTTTAGTTTTAAGTTCGTCGTTCGGTGCCTTGAACAGTTCAGGCGTGATTAAATAAATTATGTTGGATGTTGTTGTTTTTGTTGCTAGAACAAAAAAGAGGTGGTATATTTCAATGGAAAATGGAGTAAATGGGGATTTGAAAAATATATATATGTATATATATAAAAAAATATGTAATAAGGGTTGTATATATGGAGTTTGTGTGTACAATTTTTCTTTCATATAGTATGTACTATGTAAAATTGTGCACAGAGTTCAACCAAGGGCTCTAAAGCAATTTATCCAAGCTGCTACTGCTGCATGAGCTATAATGTTTTCTATGGCATTTTTGGCATATAAATAAATTATTCATAGAGTGACCAGTTTTAAAAAGTAACGTTTTAAAATATTTGTTTCTTATGTTATGGTTTAAATTTAAAAAAAAAAAAAAAATTATGGTTAGTTATTTGATCACTTTAAGTTTAAGATTTTATATATTTCTGTTATAATTTTTGTTCTTATAAATGAACACATTGTTAATTAGAAGTCAACCACTTTTGTAGATTTTAATCATTATTGTAAATCCTAATAACGTTTTTCTTGGAATTTGAAGTTATGTTTTTTTAAGAATTAGTTTTTTTTTTAACATACGACCAAATTGAGTGTCTTATATTATGAATAATTAACGTGACCAGACTATCTTTATAAAAAAGCGGGATCCGAACAATTAAAAGCCGAAATTCTGAAGAATATTTCATGAAAATCATCTGTATTTAAATAACAATAGTAATAAGGTCTTGACAAAATAAATTTATTATCATTATTTAAAAGATGAAACAGAATTGGAGTGAAACTCCTATAGAATATCCTGAATATTGTTAGAATAAAGTTTGGAATGTGGAGTTAAATAGATGATAGTTTTTGTAACTGATGATCGTGTCACAACATTTTTATTAGAACTGAACTTGTGTAAATCAGGACTAAAGCAGAAGAGAAACAAAAACTTTGATGCGAACTAAAATATAGAAACAATATTAAGTATTTAAAGGATTTGTTTTCGAACTTTTGATCATTATTTTAAGTTTAAGTATTATAAACAAGTTGAAGATAACCCGACAATTGGTTTTGAGTTTAAAAAGTTTATATTTTAAACACTTTATGCTTCTTTCGATTTTGCGACTTTTTAACATTTTTCGTACATTTTTACGTTTTTCTTTTTTTAATATAAATTTTTACGTTACATTTTTACTTTTTTTATATGCTTTTAATACTTTCTTGCTCTTTTGGCACTTTTTATATGTGCCCTTTTGATACTTTCTTTCTAATATCAAGGCGTGTCAAAATTTTAAATGATCCCATAAGATCATATTTAACGTGTTATTAGGCCCTTAGACCACGAATACTATTTAAGACTTATTTGTATTTCCATTGCTTACAAAGTTATATGTGACTTCATAAAAGTACCAAAATACACTTATTTCCCATTTTATACCCAAATGTTAGAATAACCAAAAAAATATTCGATTTGTTTTGGGCCTTTATAATTTTTGGGAGGTAAAAAGGTAAGGTAAAAGATGTTTTTCTTTTTTCCACTTCATACTTCGAATTTCAAAAAAAAAAAAATCTGTCTTATCCTTTAGAGATCAATTTACAGTCCAAATCATAACTTTATTTTATAGTGGTAATTATTTATTTATTTTTTTTATTTTATTTTTTTTTTTTTTGCAAAATATTATTTACTATATCTTTCTTTAAAATTCATTATTGGATTGGTAACTCCATAAATAATTTTACACCACTACGTAATACTCCTTTCCAATAAATGTGTGATGTGCCAGTAAATCCCTCTCTTGTATTTTATATTTGTTCTTGATGTTTTTGTTTTTGCATTACTGTCATTTGTGCCAGGCTGCTTGGCTGACTGCCTAACTGACATTGCTTATGGCTGATTGTCTTCATTTATTCTTTTTTTTTCTGATTCTTTCCATTCCCTATCCTACTCTCCTCATCCTCTACAAAAAAAAAAAATTAATTCCCTTGTTCCCTTTAGGAGATTAAAATGCTGAGACTAACAACACAGTTACATTTACTGTATATATGAATGTTAGTATACTTGTGTGTGTGTATATTATTTTTATATATAAAATGACAACAAGAGGAGTCGTTCATTGTCGTCCTTCTTCATTTCTTGTTTTCCTCCTTTCTCCTAAATATAAAACAAGAATTTTGTAAAAACGAAATGTTTAAAGGGAAGAGAGTGTCTGTTGAATTTAAAATTATAGGGGGAGTTGGGTGTTAAATTAATTGGTATTCTTGTATTATTACGTCGTAGTTTTCGCCTTAGCAAAACTTAAATGTTTTTTTTTTTCATTTATTTTCTTAGGAAATTAATTTAATTTTAGTATTTGTTTTTTATTATTAGTTTTATTTTTGTGTTATATTTTTAATTTAATAAAGGAAGTTTTTGTTGTTTTAAAATTTTAAAGTTTAAAGGACAATATAAAATTTAAAAGATTTTTAAGAACGTGCGCTTTAATATGAAAAAAAAAAAATGTTAATATTTAAGAAAAATCATCTTATATTTTGAAAACATATAACATTATTTTTTTCTTATTTTCCCTTTATAAGATTTCAATAAATTTTGTGAATTTTCAGATAATTATTTACTAATTCTGTGTAAATCTTGGGTTTTTGCTAGATTTTGCTTCATAACCCACTTTTGAGTTTATAGTGGGACCAAATGAGCCACTTCTATTGTTCAGTTCTAGTTCTTTTCTAGTTCAGTTTCAGTTTAATTCTTATAGTTCAGTTAAAGTTCGATTCTAGTTCAGTTCCAGTTTAGTTCAAGTTCAGTTCTAGTAAATTTTTATGTCAGGTTTTCTTTAATTTAAGTTCCATTCTGTTTGAGATCTAATTCACATCTAGTTCAGTTCAATTTCCGTTCTATTTAAGTTCCAGTTAAAATCTTGTTCTGAATCTAGTACAGTTTCAATCGAGTACGAACCCTTTGAGGTATATCCCTTGTGGGTACCGTTTTGAAACTGTTCAGGGTTTAGATCCTGAAAATCTGACTAAATTTTCAATTATATTAATTTCCTTGAAAATATTTTTCTATCTTTTGCAGACAATGATTGACAAGGAAAAGAAACGTTTCCACGAGATGGCAGAAAAAGACAAAGCTCGCTATGAATTGGAAATGCAAAACTATGTACCACCCAAGGGTACAGTTGTGGGACGTGGCAAGAAAAGGAAACAAATGAAAGATCCTAATGCGCCGAAACGATCATTGTGAGTTCGTAGATAACAATCTTTTAGCTAAAAAAAATTTTATAAAATCGATTACACAATAGAATAAAATAATAGAATAGAATTTATTTAATTTTATAATTTTTTTTGGAAATTTAATTTATTTTTAGATCTGCCTTCTTTTGGTTTTGTAATGATGAGCGTAATAAAGTTAAAGCTCTTAATCCGGAATATGGTGTAGGCGATATAGCCAAAGAGCTGGGACGTAAATGGGCCGATGTTGAGCCTGAGGTTAAACAAAAATATGAATTAATGGCTGAAAAAGATAAAGCCAGATATGAAAGGGTAAGTTTTCTACTAATTAAAACATCTCTAGTTTACTAATATGATAATAATTTTGTAAATAGGAAATGACCGAATATAAAACAAGCGGGAAAATTGCTATGTCCGCCCCCTCCATGCAAGCACAACAACAAGCGGCGCAAAAAGCCGCCTTACTGGCAGTGGCTGCTCAACAACAGGCAGCCCAACAAGCAGCTCAGCATCATGAAGAACATGATGAAGATGATGGCGAGGGTGACGATGATGAAAATCAATAGATTTAAAAATAAGAAACAAAACAAAATAATTAAAAAAAAACTACAAAATTATTATAACAAAAAACACATATTATTAATATTAATATGCCCAAAATGTTGCTTATGAGATAAAAAAAAAATAATAACATACAAAAAACAACAACAAAAAGAAATTCACTAATTCCACTTACACCATAAAACTATACTCCTTACTCCTGGCTACCCAAAAACCACAAACTTCTAATAGCTTTTCTTTTTCTTTAAAATTGTTTTTCTTTCTTTTTTGAGTTTTTGAAATTGTGTTAAATTTATTTTTTATTGAAAAACAAAAAAACGTAACTCATTATCAATTAAAAAAAAAAAAAAAAAAAAAACATACTCCTCTTACTCTCACTTTTTTTCTCTTAAAAAAAGTTTAATGTTAAACAGCATTATTATAAAATAATTCTCTTTAATTAACTTTTCATTAAATAATTGTTTATATTTTTCCTTTTTTTTATAGAAACTTATGTAAAACTTAAAATATATATATAAAAAATAGTTTTTAAAAAATAATTTTTAAAACTCATACATTTAAACAACAAACAAAATCATTTTTTTTAAAAAATTACTGTGTAATTTTTTTCTACATTTTTTTTTTTTTGCAAATTACCTCAAGTAATTGATTTTTTTTTAAATATAAATTTATATATATTTTTTTTAAAAAAATTAATTTTCCCTTTTAAATTCGCTAAAAGTTTGTTTTTGAAAATATTTTACTAAAGAAATTTAAAAATATTGAAATAAATTTACTTCCCTTTCTGCCCCCCTTTAAAATTAAATTAATATTTAATATTAAATAAAACTGAAAACAAAACAAAAAAACAAAAAGTGAATTTTAATTTTAATCAAAAACCTAAACCCTCTTAATTTTTAATTATTATGATTTGAATTCATCAATTTATATATTTTTTTATAAACTAAGAAAAATGAAGTTTTTTTTTTTTTAATTTTTATTTTAAATTTAAAATAAACTTATATTAAAAAAAAAGAAAAAAAAAAACAAAATATTGCATGTAGTTTAATAATTCCATTAATTGTTTTTTAAAAGAGTTCATTTGATGCTGATTTTTTATTTTTATTATTATTTTTTATTATTTTTTTTTTAGTTTCTTTTGCCATTAAAAACTGTAAAATATTTATTTTATTAATTTTGATTTTTCATAATTCAATACCAACAATAATTATTCAAGACAACAACAACAACAAAACACTTAAAACTAACAAAAAATTTATTAATAAATACAACAACAATAAAAATTATATATATATACATAATTAAATTAATTTCCAAAACAAAAAAAAATAAATTTGAAACATAAAATCCCTAAAACCTAACAATCAAATACGTATAATTATTAATTATATAAACAAAAAAACAAAATTATTAATAATTAAACAAAAAGGATAAAGAAATATACAGCAATATATTACAAAAAAAATATTAAATAAAAAAAAAAAAACATCTTTAATTTGTTAATAAATTAAAAAAAAAAAAAGAAACATTAGCAATTTCGATGGAATATTTGGTTTATTTCTGTAAAAATTTCATTCCCTTTCGAAAGTAATGAGTCATAGTGTATTCAAAAAATGAAAACCGTTTAACAAATTTTTCTTCTTTCTGAAAGATCCAAGGAGATTCTAATACTCTTAATCGTCTAATTTTTTGACAACCCGGGTTTCTGTTAAACGAGGTTTTAACTTTTTTTCTAGATCTTATATCAGAAAATAAAATGAGCTTGTTTGAGTTATTTGGATTGTTTCCTTTTTAAACTTTCAGTCCCGTTAACATTAAAATTTTAACCGATAGTAAAGGCTTAGCTAGTCTTTGCATTTACGAATTTGCAAATTCAAATTAAATTGTTGTTACAGTACAGATGCGAAAACTTAACAAAAGGCTATCCTATTTGAGTTCCATAAAATTTCCTAAAAGATTTAAGTTATGTCAATTGAATTATACTCTTAACAGATCAGTTTGTACTATTAAATTACAATACAAAACACAAAACAGAGAAAAATTGTCATTTATACGTAGTTCGTATGTTGCAAGCAAAATATTTGCTCTTACGTAAGTAAATAAAAGCAAAAACAACAACAACATTTGAATCTGTAATAGAAGCAGATCAGTTATTTTGTCTGTCACTTTCATACCCATTTACTACAACACTAACTATTTTAAAATCAGCTTGTTTTAGAACGTAGTCAATAACATCTGTTTGTGTTATTCTACCGATCTTTCAACTTCAAAATGAGCCAATAAATAGGTTTATATAATGACAGTTAGTTCGAAGTAATTTTGTGAATTAACTGAAAGTTAAGGCCTTACCATTATAGGCCTTTTAGTAACTGAATGATTTGACCCTATACAGATTTGTCGAAGTCATTTGTTGTTTAATGCTGCAACTTTACATAAATGATTTTATATATAATGTGGCAACTGTATACATGAAAACAAAACAAAAACCGATTAGCTTATAAAGTTTAACATTTAAAAAATAATAAAGGAATTATTTGCAAGTTTTCTAAATTCCTTAAATGTTATTAAGTTCTTTTTACGTTACGTTCAAAAAAAAAATGAGTTTTCATGATCCAATTTTTCCGGAAATGTCGGTTTTTTGAATACACTAGTAAGACAGCTTTTGAAATGCAATATTCTTTTGTTTTTTATATTAATATCAACTAATTGGTATTTGAGTTATGAAAAAAAGAAAAATAATTATTATTTTGTAAAACGTTAGAGTTAAACTTGTAAGATTTTAAAATAAAAATTTCACAACAAAATTTCAAATAAAAAAAATCTATTAATGTTATTTTTATTTTACTCAAATTAAACAGAAATGGTATAATTTTGTAAAATGTATGTTACTTAAGATTGTGACACACACACTAACCTGTTTTGTTTGACAATAAAACGTACAGTCTAAAGTCAAATTATACGAAATGAAATGTATAAACTTGTTTTATATGACAGTTATCGGTTAATTTTTTTCAAAATCTAAACAGATATTTGATATAAATCTGTATAGTAGTTAAAAAAAGTAACTTTTTTTGTAGGCAAAGTTTTTTTTAATAACATCATAAGAAATCTCATCTTAATCTAACAAAATTAGTTTTTAAATGGCAAAAACTAGTAATAGCGGATATAATTTCGTTGGTTTAACATGATTTCAAAAATTTGACTTACAAATTCTGTAAGAATCTATGGGAATTTTTAAGTTTTCAGAACTTTTTTTTTTCGTAATTTTTGCATGTTTTCTCTATTTCATTGTTTTCTAGAGATTATTAGAACAGTAATTGTGTGAATTTTAAAAATATAATCCAAAACTTAACTTTTTTCTACATAGCTAAGGATTATTCTCACACACCAAAACAATAACTTCAACAATTTATATATTTAATCTCCACTTCCTATAGATTAATCGTATTCTAAGTTAGATCATATGATTGTTTATTGGATTTATTAATTAAAACAAAATATATTATATAATATATTAAATATCGATTTCCAGTTAATTCAGAAAAACCGGGTTTAGCTTCTAGTTATTGTTTTTGTGTCCAGAAAAAAATGTTTGTACATTAGAATTCAAATGCTATATCAAGAGAGTAAAAATGCACACAAAAATTTTGTCTAAACGGATCTATTCGTTACGAGACCAATGCACTTTAAAACTTTCTAGCTGTTACCGTTCAGAGCTGATGCATCGAAAGCATATTTTACACCATAAACCAAATATTCTTTGTTTCAATTTATTTAGTTTTTCATAATTTTTGCTATAAAAAAAGCTGGATATTGTAAATAAGCTGATTTTTTTTTAAAATAATGTAAATAATTGTAAAAACACAAAAACCAGCTTAATTTTCTTTTCTTTTTTGATAAAATTTTTATGCAAAAGATTAAATTTTTTCATATACATTTAAAAAATTAACCATTTCTAGAGACATTCAAAACAGTTTTGTGTATTTCCTTCCATTTACAATGCAAGGGAATATAAAAAGAACATTTTGTAATATTTAAGATCTGAATGCAACTTACAACATTGTTTTTTAACCAGAAGACAAACAATAAATAACTGTTATCTTATTATTTGATATCAGAATAACACTGTTGCCAGATTTGACCGATAAATTGATAGTTGAAGAATTTTACCCTAAACTTGAGTATTTTTGGACATTTGGAAATTGTTGCAAGTTTTTTCTTTCTTTTTGAATCATTTATAAATAATTAAATTTATTTTGGTAAAAAAGAAAGAAAGAGATTTTGTAAGACCTCAACTGTTATTACACTGCAAAATAAAACAAATTGAATTTTACATAATTCCTTGTTCGAAAACTGAGTCAAATTAGTGTCGTCTTTTAAAAATTCTTTATTAAAAACGATTGTGATCTAATCATAAGATTTTGAATTGTTAGTAAAAATTAATACAAAATAAACTTACAATGATCCTTTTTTTTCTTAAAATTTGACTTGGATTTTTTCTAAAAATTTGCAAATTTTTAACAAAATTATCTGGCAACAGTTGACGAGTTTTCTTTTCTTTAAAAAATGTTGACTTTATTTTACCCCCTACTTTAGTTTTATACTGAGAATGAAAGCATTAAGGCAACATTTTTGTAAGAAAGGAAAACGTCTTTAGTTTGTTCGTTAAAATTTCATACAAATTATTAAAATAGAACTAAATTTTAGGTTATGTTTTGTTTTTTATTTAATTTTAATCTAAAATTTATTTTTATTTTAAAACTAAAATCTTTACAATTAAAAAAAAATATGATTACTATATCCTTTATAAAATTTAATTGCAATTTATATTTAAATTGTTAAAAAGAAAATTTACTTTTTTGCATAAATTACAAATGATGAACGCAAAATAAACAAAAGAAAAAACTAATAATTATACAAATAAATAAAATAAAATTATATAAAAAAAACACAATGCAAACAAGTTCAGGCTCGAAAGTATTCCTATTTGAAAAATAATAATAATAATAAATAAAAAATATTTAAGTATAATAATTAAAGCAAAATATTAAATCATTTTTAGGAACAAATTATTATACTATTAATGACAAATATTATTATAAACAACAATATTAATATTAAAAAAATAAACATAAAAATATATTATAATAAAGCTGTATATTAGTTTATAAGAAATCAATATACATGCATATACATATTTATATAGAAATATATTTATATATACATAACTTATATATATAAAAAAACAACAATTATTAATAATGAACAAAAAATACTATTTAAATTTTATAAAGATTTTAAGAAAAACAGCAAAATGTTTATTTTTTAAATAATGTCAACTTTTTGCACTTAACAAGTGTTAAAGTTAACATTTTTGACAACAACAACAAAAATAATTTAAAATTGGAAATAGTTATAGATTTATAAAAGCTTGATTTAAAAATTAAAATTTATTTTTTGAAATTCTAGTTTTTTTTTTAATTTTTATCATTTTACAAAAGTGAGAGATTAGTAGAATAAAATTTGTTTTTTTAGTTTAATGATTTCAAAGAGGAGTTTGTTTTAAATATTTAATTATATACTAAAATTTAACACCAATATATTGCTTAATTACTTAACTTTAAAAAAAAGAAAAGAATTTTGTAAAATTTAAATAAAAAAAAAAAGAAAATTTAGCTTAATTTTAAAGAGAAAATCAAGCATTAGACTTCCACAGCAAATTAAATGTAAAAAAGAAAATAATTATAATTTTTAAAAATCTAAAACATTACTTAAAACTTTACAATATAAAATTCCCAAAAAAAACCTTATTAAGCAACAATTTTTTTTTTTTAATTTCTAAAAATTTTCTACTTTACTTTAAGTTTAATATAATTACAATATTATTTGAATTTTTTTTATATATAAATTAAATAATAGTTTTTAAAAATTTATAATTATAATAATAGTTTTTAATTTTCAAAACCTTATTTTTTTTAAATTTAATTAAGTTTTAATTTCTTTATTGAAAATAAAAAATCATCATGAATCACAAACTTTTAAATTTTTAAAATAAAAAAAAAAATACAATAATTATTAATTATAATATGAAAAAAAAACCGAAAATCTAAATTAATATTATAAACAAAATATATATATTTTAAATATAACAATAATATTTATAATAAAGTTGAACAATTATTTAAATTTTTATACAACATAAATTTGTTATAAATTTTGTTTTATAAAACTTTAAACGTATTCAAAATTTTATTATAAATAATGAAAATATATGAAAATAATAAAAAAATAAATTGTGAAATTATTAAAATTAATTAGTTTACTTTAATATATATATATAAAAAAATAAACAAGAAAATAAAAACCCTCAAAACTGTTGCATATTTTAGGGCATAAAAATTCAAAGCATTCTTTTAGGCCTAAAAACTAGTTTAATTTCTGAAAAAAATATGAAAATAACTAAAAAACAAAACTTTAGAATTATATTGAGCAAAAAAGAAAAAACACAAACAAAAGTTGTTTATTATAAAAAAATAACATACAAAAAAAATGTAAATTTAACACTCACTTTTTGAAAAAAAAAGAATCTATATGAAAACAAAACTATATTTTTGTTGTTTTCACACTTTCAACACTTAAAATTATTTTATTTTTTCATTATAAAAAAAATCATATAAAATAAACATTAAATAACTTGTAATTATTAAAAAACAAAAAAACTTTTTAGTATAAAATAATAAAACATAAAATCCTCATATTTGAACAGAATAGAAAAAAAAACTATTATAAAATAATTATTAAAAAAATAATAATGCAATATACAAAACAAAAATTCAACATCATACTTTATACAACATTTAAAGACAAAAACATACTTTTACATATAATTATTATATACATATAGATTTAAAAACAAATGACAACATTTAGAAATTGTATGCAAATTTGAACAAATATTGATAAAAAAAAATACAAAAGCAACATACAGTTCTTACTGTTACATAATAAAGCAGATCGATTTAAGTTTAATTGAAAAAATAATAAAATAAGTGACAAACTGAAAAAAAAAAATGATAAAAAAATATTAAATAAAAAAAATCACCAAAAAAAAAACATATAAAAATAAATTAGTAAGTGTTTTTATTTAAAAAAAATATTTTGGAACTAATTTTTACTGTAGACATAAAAAATATGCTGACTGATTTATTAACTCACAACTTAAAAAAAAAAAGGAATTTGATTTAGGGAGTTCAACAACAAGCTTAGGCTTTTCGATCAACTTTAGAGATTACATTGAAACCACGACATAAAAAATATGCACTGACTGACTGATTAATTAACTCACAACTTAAAAGCCCTTCTAGCTTTGGGCTTTTAAAAGCTGGTTAATTGGACAATAGAATCGATAATACGGAATTTGATTCAGGGAGTTCTAACAAGCTTAGGCTCAATTTAAGAGATTTCATCGAAACCACGGCCCACTACAATAAATAAGTTTTCCCACGACACGAACTTGATTAGGAAAAATTTTGAACTCGGCTCTATCAGCATAAAGTTTTTTCTTAGAAAATAACTAGTTCTAGTTTATTTCTAGTTCAATTTGATGTAACCAAAATATACTTATTAATAAGTGAAATAATTTTAAAACTTTTCAGTCTGTTAAACTTACGGCTATCAATATACTTCATACGTTGTTTGATTGTCTCCAAGCTACACCATGTACCGGCCAAATTTCTATCACATCTCGTATTTACAGATAGATAATTTTTAGTAAGCGTTCAATTTGAAAATTTAATGGAAATGTTAAAAAGCATTTGCTAGGAATAATAATGGTCAACATTTTTTATAAATCCGGAAAACAATACCAATATTACATCAAACTTTAGTAACTGGAATGCTGGAAATCCTGGTAATTAAAAAAAATGTCCAGTATTGTGTTTAAATGTGGGATAAAACTAATTTATCGTGAACACGTAAAATTGCTTATATTTGTGAGAAAAATATTTGGAAATATTTTTTTTTTTTCAATTCGACATTATTATAAATTATTAAATACACTGAAAACTGAAAATATTTATTATTGTTGTTGTTGTATTTGTATTGGCAAATAACGTTGTTATTTAAGTATGCATATTAAGAATTTGGAGGTGTTACATACATATTTTGTTCCCACAAAATTTTTTTTACGTTTTTATTTAAGGAGAGTATGGATACATTGAAAAATACGAGTCGCGATCATTTAACATCAACAATTGTATTTTGTTTTGAAAGAAATTAACACAATATGAGTATTCTTAATGGAAAACATTTTCAGAATTTTAAAAAGTTTGTGCAACAAAGACGTTAAAAATTATAACTATTACATTTCAAACCCCTGATTAAGATTTATTTCTATAGAACTTTACACTATACTCCATCATAAGTTAAGAGACCTTTGATTCAGAATCACAGGTCGAAATTTTAATGATGTCTTAGAGGAAATGGACATATAATCGGTCCCTACAAAAATAAACAAATCGGATACCGAAAAGTGGTAATTAAGTTAAAATCTGTATAACCTTTTGTCCAACAGATCGACCGTTGCATTAAGTATTAAAATCATTTCTAAACGCGTTGCCAACTTAAATAATATTGCCAACTTATATTATTTTATTCATTTTTACTGTTGGCAACTGATCTTTTTGACAAATAATAAAACAACAACTACCTGCATAGAATATAAATATTTTGTTTATTTTATTTTTGTGATATCGCCCAGTGTTTTTTTTTAATAAAAATATACAAAGTTACCGTTATTTTTACTATTTAATTACTAAACGTATAATAAAACATTCCACAAATTCATGTTAAAATGTTACTAATTTAATTAATGAAAATATAACAAAAAATACAATAGAAATCCAAATAAATTATGGATCAATTTACTAGTAATAGAACAGAAAGAAAACCCCTGCAATTAAACACACTTAGTGCAGCAACATCTAGAAGCAGTGGTTGTGAAGAAGGTGGTGCAACGAATGAAGTCATAGATCTAACAAACGAATTTAGTTCTCTACAGTGTAACAAACCATATTTGCTAATGCAAAAGCAACAAGAAAAACATTTAAAACAATTACATCCGTCCCATTATTTTACCTTTGCTACTATACCACAATCAAGACCACAAATTTCATGGATGGAAGTTGATGGTGTCGTCTCTATGGATGGAGCTAAATCTGTGGAAGCTTCTCTAACGTATGGCGATATTTTATCAACAGCCTTTTCTATAATATTTCGTGCAATAACAGTTTATATTAACATTAAATTGGCTTTAACTTATCATAGTCAAGGACAACAAGATTATTTTATATGGACTGTAATCTGTATAGTGACACCAATGTGTGTAACAATGTTAATTCATGCTAATATGTATGTAGAAAAATGAGATATTCCTTTAGAGATAATATTTGATTTGTTTATTATAGGTGCTATCAAGATGGCAAATTTAGTGGAGGTTGCGGGCAGTTTTTACAAACTCTTTGTTTGGTTTTAATCTCGTCATTTTTATTTCGTTATTGGAATTCTTTGATATATGCAATTAAATGCAAACGGGCGGAATTGCTGGGTGATAAGGAAAAACAATTAAAGTAAGTGGTTTTTATGTTTTATTATAACTTTATGGATCTAGTTCAGTTTTGTATGCAACAAAATCGAATATGTCATTAGCCATTCCTGGCCTAGATCATTTTTTTTTTTTAACCAAATTTCAAATTTGAATCTTAATGCCTCTAAAGAAGTAAATTTGACTAGTACTGGGAGATATGTAATAGTTTCAATATATTTGAGTAAAAATTATTTATAATAAATCTAAAGCAAGACTTCGTAATTTTAACATAAAATTTTAATTATTATAATAAAGATTAATGGAAATCATTACCATATTTCAAAAAGGGAAATTTGTTCAATATTAATATAGTAGGATAATAGGACAATGACAAGTTAATTGTCCATTATAACATGATTATTCCTTCATCATTTTAGAAACTACAAACTTAATATAAGAGAAGAAAGTGATATTGCCTTTATACGTTTATTTGAGTGTTTTCTTGAAGCAGCACCACAAAAAATTTTACAAATATCAATAGTTTTAGCACACATAGAAAAAATTACTAGTAAGTACAAAAATATTTTAATATTATAAAAGCAATGTTTCATAAAAAGTTCTCTATTCTTTAAAGATTTACAAACCATAGCCATTGTATCGTATTTTGCTAGCATGGCCTGGTGTTTATCTGTCTATCATCGCTATAATCGTTATTCACAAAGTGATAAATATAATATAAGTACAAATGGTGTTATTTTACAATTATGTTGGCATTTTTCCATATCAGGTAATTAAAAATTATTAAGAAAAAAATCCTAAACACTCTCTTAACTCTTCTTTTTTCTATAGTTTCTCGTACGCTTTGCATAGCTTTTGTAGCTAGTATTTTTCCTCTTTGGATTATTATAGCATGTTTAATACATGCTCTATTCTTTGGTTTTGTCACCTTCATAGTTGAACGTCCCAAATTCGCCAACAATTCCCTATGTAATTTTCTCTTTTGTCTTGTATTGGGTATAGTATATATTTTTACTTTCATACCGGTACGAGATGCTCCAACACGTTGTAAATATTTAATTTATTATATATTTTGTTCTTTAGAGAATATTATATGTGTTCTATTATTTATATTCTTTGCTAATAATAATTTAAGATCATTGACTGCATTATTTTATCCTTTGTGCGGTATGGCTGTAAGTTTTTACTATATTGGTATAGTATTTATGGTTATTTATTATATGTATTTTCATCCACGTATAACGGCTAGAAATTCAAAACGTATTATAAATAATAATTGAATGAATTCCAAAGTTTATGTTTAACTAACAAGTAAAATAATTTTATATATATATAATTTAATACAAAGTTATCACAAATTTACAAGATGTTTCTTTTTATTTATTTTTCTAATCTTTAAATATATATTTAGTTTTAATTTTTTTTGTAACATTATTAAAAGAATTATTTTTTTCTATGAATTATTTACAATAAACAAACGATTTATATTATGAGGTTGTATATTGTTTTATTGTTCAATTCAATTTTTTTGCTAAAAATAAGTTAGAATCGTTCAATTTGAATCTAAAGTCATTTCAATTGCATTAGTTTTAAAAGCAATGATCTTTATGTGTCTCCAAATTAGAAGGTATCGATTCTCCCACTTTAAATTAAAATATTTCTCAAAATAATATTCCATTTCATAAGAAAATTAATTTTTTTGAAATTTTGTGAAAATTTGCTTTATGTTGCACAGTTTGGGACAACATTTTTAATGATAGATACATCAGCAAATGAGTCTCCCAAAAACCAAACATTCAAATTGGGTGTTTGGACCTTTTTTCTTTTTATACTTTCTTCAAAACAGGACAAACATTTTGGGAAGTGTAACTCAAAATGAAGAAACATTTAATTTATGAACAGTTAAAATGGGGCCACCCTAATGCATATAACAAGTAAGGTTAGTGACTGATTGAGTGATTCATTAATCTACAACATTGTTCGCTGATAGTTTTAACCTTGTTTTGCGTTCTTTGTATAAAGGGAGAAATTGGAAACCTTTTAATACAAAAAATAAAAATGAACCAAAACAAAATTTTGCACGTTTTTTGTTATTCTGTTCTAGTAATTTTTAAAATAAAATTTTAGTACGTTTTTCGATACTCCTCTTTTGCAACACATGAAGATAACTAGATGTATATAACTTTCTGACTCACGGGAAAACATAAATACGTTCGATATTTCTGGGAAATTCATGTTGGTACTGTTGTTATGTTGCTTCAATTTAATACATGAAACGTGATCTTAAGGATCTCAATACATACGTTAGAAAGCAAGGGAAATAATAATAAGGGGATAAAAATGTACCAAATTTCAAAAGACTACCAAAAACGTATCAAGAATTTAGAAATGTTCCAAAATATTAAAAAGTATAAAAGAAAACTAAAAGTTACCAAAATCGTAACAGTACCAAAAGTAAAAAGAAAAAATACCAAAACTCAAGTACATTAACAAAGTGTCTGATTATTATCTAGTATCAGAACAAATCACAAAAACTTTTTCTTGGAAAGAAATTAACTATTAAGAAATCGGTTCATCATTTGCTTGATACATTTTTTCAACGGTAAAATATTCAGTTTAGAATCGCATCCAGTGCCAAATTTGGTCAAAATTTACAGAATGAAGAAAAAAATATATGTTTTCAATGAAGCTGGCTCAGTATTTATACCAATACTTTTGAAGATATACCGACGGCATGGAAAGAAAAGAAAATAAATAAAAACAAGATCATACTTTTGATTGTCTATTATTCTTAACGTGTTTCTCCAATACACTTTGTATTCCAATTTCAAATAGGAAAATCTCAATTATTTTCTTTCTTGTAAAATCTAACAGAATCTTAATTTGTCGTAAACTAAAATTGTTTCAAATTTGTTGGAGTAACATTATTCCTTTCAGTTCAGTTTCGAATTGTACCAAAAAAAGTACAACTTTAATAAATTCTGTAGAATTAAGATTAACATTTCGGAAGGTTTAACAATTATATTAGGATTTTTACTTAGGCAAATGTTTATTTTCTATCTTCCTTTCAAATAATTAATAAAAAAAGTCGTTTATTTTTCAAAAAATTTACAATTTTTATTTTATTTTTATTTCTATAATAATTCATACAAGTATATTTTAAGTTTATGTATTTTATGAGTCATTGTATTACATTATACTCAATTACCAAATTATTAACTGAATATTTAATATGTTTATATAAGTTAAGGAGGAGCATTGCTTTTTTTTGTTGTTTGTTTTAGAGTATTTTTTTGTACTAAAGTTTTTAGTACAACATATTTGTGTTGTTTGTTTTTCGTTTTATATTATACATTATATTATAATAACAAGTCTGCAAATGTAAACTTAATTACAATACTAAAAATTAAACAAAATAATAACTAAAAATCAGGACATAATTTTAATATAAAGGTTTTAGTTCATAAAAAAAAAACAATTGACAAAATCTAAAGAAATTTTGTTAATTTTTTTTTGGTTATTAAAAAAAAACCTCTTAAGTTGTATTTCAGGAACAGATCTTATAATTGAAATAATACACAGCAATAAAACTACGATAATTATGTGTAAATATTAAACTAAAACGAAATTATAATAAAATAAAATTTATTTATTTTTATAAAATATTAACATGAAGTTTTTTTTTATTCAAATGTTGCTTTTTTTAAATTTATTTTATTATAAGTTTATACGAATAAAATAGTATTGCAGAGGCATTAATTTTTCAATTTACTTGTTTCAAATCATTTTATTAAAATAAAAAGCTATTAGTATTTACACCATTTTCAATCAGAAAAAATAAAATTATTTATGTTTTGTTAATTAAGTTAATGAAAAATATCTTAATTCGTTGTTTTTATAAAAAAAAATGTGCAAAAATAAAATATTAATTATTTTGTGTTAAAAATAACTTTGAGTAAATTTAAGCAGTATTTTCAGTTTCGTATCCCAACTAATTAGGAATTGAATATATAGTATTATTTCTTTTAATTAAAACAGGAAGTAAAATAAAATTCTAACAATTTATGTATGGGATTGACATTGTAAAATGGATATAGGCAGTGATTTTGATTCGAGTTTTTTTTTAATTAAAATGGTAGAAACATTAAAAGAGGGTTGCAAAATATTTAAATTATAATTGAAAATTAATTAATAAATACCCTTGAGCACGACAAGATGTGTTTGAATGATTATATATTTCTCCCATGCATCTGAAGTATCAAATTTTCATTATTTAAAAAAAACATGTTTCAGTTTAGAGTGTCATTTGCTTAAATTAAAAATGTATGAAAACTAAAGAAAATTTCAACTTGAAAATGGTGTAATAACAATAGAAAACAAATTTTAAATATTCTCTTTTTTTTAATCATTTTGTTCTTGTATTTGTTGCACTAAATTAAGTTTAGTTATGGCCTTTCTTTTAATAGGAAGTATTAAGATGACGACGACGGAGTCTTCAAATAATTATAAATAATAAAAAAAATTATAGTAAAATATTTAATTATGAAAATATTAAACAATTAAATTATCAGTGTAATAACACATTAGAAGGATCTGTAGTAGTTTTAGCAGAACCATTCTGTAAATTGGACGTTATTTCAGCTTGTTGTTGCTGTTCTTGTTGTTGTTGCTGTTGTAACTTAAGCCTCTTTTTGGCTTGTATATCAGCCAAAGTTTGTTCAATGGATCTCATATCCTTTTTATTCTTACTGGGTACAAAACCATAACTTACATTTGTTTCTGTTTTACGGGCCGCCTCCAAGGCTGCATCTTGACCAATTAAATGAGCATATTTATCTTTATAATTGAATGTGGGTTTAATGTCAGCTTCACTGGTTTGTTGTGATGATTGTTTGTTATTGCCTGATGTAGAGGCATTTGATGTTTGAGCACCATTTCCTGCAGCACTAGTAGCAGCTGAAGCGCGAGCCAGTCTTTTTTGTTCCAATTCGAGTTCTTTTTGTTTTATACGTCTTTCGGCATATTCCTTGGCTATCTCATCATTCCAACCGTCACCATTACGCCTGGCTGCAATTTCATCTTCTGTAGGAGCATTTTCTTTTTTATACACCACCGAATAGCGATCAACATCTTCACAACCAAAACTCATGCATATAAAACCACCATATTCAGCAACTTCATGTATAATTGCGCGATGTACCTTATCTAATGGTTGAAATTCTATATGATGACGATCGTCCTTGGCAAAGCGTCCTATTCGCTCTTCAACATATTTACGAAATCTTAAGAGTTCCTCTTTTTGTTTATTTTTCAAACGTTCTGCCATTTCCTTTTGTCTTTTAATTAATTTCTTTTGTTCCTCATTGGCCGTTGGTGGCTTGTCCATGGCATCCAATATTGAACCCAACAGATCCATGATGGTATTTGTTATATTTGTGTAATTCCGTTTGTTTTTAGTCTATTTATTTTTCTTAATTATTTCACTAGAACTTTTTTTTTATTATTTCGTTTTAAAGAAAATAATAATTCTATGATAGTGACAGCTGTTTGACTGTTCTTAACAGTGATGGAAAAGTTAGTAGTTTTTAACTTTGTTGGTACTTTTAAGATTGTCGTAAACATATCGGTCAAACCTGACTATTTTATACCCTACATCACATTAGCGCACAATATTATTATGGAGACTATGTCATTGTACCATTTTTAACTAATTTTGACCGATTTTAACAAAATTTGAGAGATTTAAGTGTGTTATTTTTAACTTAGTTGTGTTTGTCCGTATGTTAATATAAGGCTCAAACGGGATAACTTCAATCAAAAATATTTCTTTACAATAATAAATTTATTTTGTTTAAATATTAACCTTATTTTCTATATTTGTTTTAAACTCATTTGAATATATGCAACACATTAACTTGATGTTATAACATTTACTGTAAAAAATATTGTTTCGTTTGAAATGCCATTTTCTTTGGACTTTAGTACTATGTGAAAATTCTTATTTTCCATCTCTGGTTCTTATATGTTTTTAGGAATGTGATTTTTCTTTTTGCAAGTGTTAATGGGAAAAGTTATCGATTATATGTGAGAGAAGTGTGTGCTCAGTGAGTGTGATAGTTATCGTTAACTTAAAATACGTTAAAATTTAATTATGTTGAAATGGCTGGATGGGAAATGCATTTCTTTCTACTAATGTGTAATAAGTCCAAAAGTATAGTTTGTTTCGTGTAAGAACAAGAATAACATTCTCTCAAATTGTTACTTATTTACACAATTTTATAATACAGGCAAATTCGGATCACTCCTGCGCCCAGTGTAGAATACTAAAACAAACCTATTATTTTTAAATATTTAAAATAAAAAAATTAACAATTTTGTTTTGGTTTTTTATTAGTACTGGAGATATCAGTAAGGTTACCGATTTCGATTTTTACATGATTGTTTAATAATTAACCTTCTTATTAATTTATCGTCATATTTATTAATAATTTTCAATTTCTATTTGGTATTATTAGCATTAAATTAAAATTAACAATTACATATGTAATTAAATGCCTTTCAATAAAAAAGAAATTCGTTATAAATATCAAATAAACATAACTATTAACTAATTTCATTTAAATAGCACATATATAATACTAATATATAAATATTAAAATAAAATTTTAATTTTTTTCATAACTTGGAAGATCTTTTGCTTTTTCCATATAACGACGTGGCCGTAGATATTCCAAAAATTTTAATATTAAATGTAACATAGAAATGACCAAAAGCATAGACCAAACATTGGCATTCAAATAGGAATGTAAAATTTCACCAAAACTACGACACGGTTCTTGCATAACATGTTCATAAACCTTTTCCGTACGTTGTGTAACATTATTCCAATTATAAAGAGAAGCTACAATTTCATTGCACTTATAAGGACAGAGAACAGCTTGATCATCATTGTGATCCAAGTTATTTGTTACCATATTCGTATTATTAAATTTTTGTTCTTTTTTTGTTTGGTTGTAATTCTTTTTATTTCTTTTGCGTAAATATTTTGAATTTTGATTATTGCCATGGCCATTAGCTAAATTGCCATTCGTTTCATTGTTTTTATCATGATGATGATTATAAACAGTTTCATTTGTATTTCTTTTATTTATGGCACATTTTTGTTGATATTGTTTTAAACGTTTTATGGCTTTTATGATACCCTCATATATTGAATCACTTTCTGGTTCTGTTAGTATTATCAGACTATCGGGTAAAACTTCTGGTATACCACCAACTTTTGTCGATACCACTTGGAGACCACATGAAGCTGCCTCAACTATAGCCATACAATAGGCTTCAGTTAATGAGGTATTTACAAATATATGTCCTTTTACTAAAAAATCTCGAACTTTAGCATGATCTACAGCACCAATCATTTCAACACGTTCTTGCATATTAGCTTTTTCTCGAATTTCTTCGAGTAGTTCACGCTTGAGACCGTCCCCTACAATTATGAATTTGATGTTGTTCATAGATTTAAAACGAGGTATTATGTTGGCTAAGAGATCGATACCTTTGCGATAAACTAAACGGGAAGCAACAACGATATTGACTGAGAGAAAAAATGTAAGTAAATTTATTAAACATTTAAAAACAATTAGTGAAGTGATAGAAAGTCAATTTTTGTTCCAAGTACTTACTTGTACCATCTGTTGGTCTTTGGCTAGGGTCTGGTGTAAAAAGGGCAGTGTCCACAGCATTTGGTATAACAGAAACTTTTTCTTTAGGTACTCTTGCCCTCAACACAGTGTTTTCTTTACCTTTAATATGAAGAAATCAATAATATTAACAACAATAAAGCGTTTTTTTAAATAGATCATACACTACCTATATGAGAAACGCATATACAATGATTAACGCAGGTTAAATCAATTTCTAACATTTTGTTAGTAAAAACGGCCGATAAATCAGCAAATCCAAATAAACTATGGTCGGTGAAAACGGTCTTGAAAGATGACATAAAATAGTAAAGCATACTTTTAGGATTAACTATTAAAATAACACTCACCTTTAAGCCCAACAATGATGCTATTGTCATAGCTTCATGACCTAAAGCACTAAATGCCGAATGTCCATGAACTACTTCGATGCGTTCTCGTAACAAAACACTTCTTATCAGGGGAGCATTACAAATAATCGTGGGCAAAATTGATTGTGCATAAAAAACTTTTATAGGCAGATAGTAAACTTTTAAACCATTGGTTAGATAGCGTACTCCTTTGCAGTCACCATAGCAGTGAGTTAAAATTATCACCTATGAAAGGAATTTGTTTTCAGTTATATTCTTTATCAAAAACCTTAACATTAACTTACCTTGTGTCCCCTTTTCAGAAGAATTTGTGATAAATTGAATATATGCTCTTCTACGCCACCAATGCTGGGATAGAAAAAGTCTGAGGCCATGCTAGAGTAAATTTCAATTGAATTGGTTTTATTTAAATTTTAATATTTACTTATTTTTCTTAAAATTTATGCTTACCATATTCGCATTGCAAGTGGAAAAGAAAAAAAACAATGATTTGTTTACTTATAAAATTTGACATTGTCAAAATGCATCAGCTGTTATTAGAGATGGTACTATTTTGTTATCGATAACAGTATAAAAACAGGGATGTTTTAATGGAGTAAATGTAATGAAAAATCACAGTAGAAAAAAATTTTAAATTCTGGAATAACTTAATATTACAAGTTCTATTAAAGAATAAAATTAATTGTATGCGCCAAGTTAGGCTTTTTGACTTTCTCTCCTTGAAAGGTTTAACACTGAATTTACTGAATCAACGTTTTCTTAAATTTAAAAATTTTTAATATGAAAATATATACAAAAAAAATAGAACTACAACTAGTAAGTTATAAGACAACGTATAAAGAATTTTAGAACATTAAAATTATAAACAACAAAAAAAATTGGCAAAATGAAGAGTTTCTGTAATCTAATAATTAACAATGTTAAAAAACCGCTGCATTGGCTTAATACAAATCTCCAACTAACTTATCCATCACTAAGAATACATAAACAATTCAGTTATCGTTATACTTTTGTCATCTTCAGTTTGTCTGTCAACTTAAAATTTTCTTCATAAAACAGACATAATAAAATATGCAAAATTCAAAGGCAAAAATGGACGAGATTAAAACGAAATTTATGGATTTGTTACACAAACAGGTAAATAATTATTAACCCCTTAATAACAATCAAAAATAATCTTATATATACATCATAATTTTATAAAACAGACCAATCGCCAGTTGAAAATACCAGCCATGGGATTTTCAGACTATTTTATACAAACAGTCACAGCAGCAGAACCAAACAAAGTAGATTCCACAAAGAAAACATCATCATCATCCACTAATAACACTGATGCCAAATTAAGTGAAACAGATGGCTCAGAGGAGCAGGCACAAAAATCTGATCAGGAAATATTGGAAAGTATTGAAGAAATCTATTATCAACCAGAAAGTAATGCACAAATGTATGAACTTGAGGTATGTATAAAACATGAATGTTTGTATGTTTGTTGTGCTTGGTTAAGTGGGTGGAAAGTTAGAGGGGAAAGTTGGTTTGTTTATTAATGTTTATGTGTGTGTGTGTGTTTGACGTAGTCATATATTTGAATGAAATGAAATGTGCAATGAAACCTGTTTCAAATGCATTTTCTTTTATGTATTTACTGTATTTCTTAGTACTATTTATTTGTTTATTTATTAATATGTTACTCTTTGTTGTTATTTTTTGTTTAATTACAGAAAGTCTTAAGCAATGGTGTTGACTATAATTTAATTGAAACTACTATGCTGCAATTGCGCACTCAACATAAAGTTTTGTCCAAACAGGTTTTACAAAATATATTGGAACAGCGTAGTGCTTGTAATGTGGAATTTGCCGCTATCAATGAAACCCAAAAGGAATTGGAAGAGTCTTTGTGGACTTGTCGTAAAGCTCGTTCGTACTTAAATTATGCTAAACAAAATTTGACCACAACTAGTCTAGAAATCTTGGCTTCATATCGTAAACGTGAGATTTTAAAAGAGTTGTTGAGTACACTGCAGGCCATAAAGAAATTGGTAAATCATTTGGATTTTTTTGAATCGTTACTTTTCATAAACTTTTATTATTTCAATAAAAATTCAATCCGACTTTTCAAATACACCTAAGTACTTAAATTATTATTTTTTTTATTTTATAAAAAATTCAACTTTGTTTTCTATAGAAAATTCATTAATTTCTATTAATTTGTTATTTTCAGAAATCTACAGATGTTGAAGTACAAAAACTCTTAAGTGAATGTAACTATTCTGGAGCTATTTCTCTACTACTCACTTGTAAAGATTCTGCTACAGAATTTATGCAATATAACTGTGTGCAATCGTTGAACAAAAAACTACAAGAAACTCTATTACTAACAGAATTCCAACTAGACACAGTTTTAAATGAGGTAAATAATCGTACTTCCTTTCAAATTATTATATTAATAATATGATTCATTTTCTTATTCAAAGATGATTATAAACTTTGATATGCGCAAATATGCTAAACTCCAAGAAGCATACAAATTGCTTAATAAATCTCTTATAGCAATGGATCAACTTCATATAAATTTCATCTCTGCCATACATTCCTCAGTTAATTCTGTTTTGCGTGGATATAATGATCCAAATCTTGATGAGAATATGAAATTGTTATATGAACAATTATGTGAACAAGTTGAAGCCGACAAGTATATACCATGTTTGATAAGTTTGTGTAAAACTTTTTGGACAATTTTAGCTTCCTATTATCAAATCGTTATATGGCACCAAAATTATAAATTATATCCAGTTGATATGCCAGAATCACCAGATGTTTATATACAAGAAAAACTTAAAAAGGGACAATCTCGTATATGGAATGATATTTTAACAAAAATCTGTATATTTTTACAAAGTTCAAAATTGAAAATGTTAAAATATGATCATTTCATACAAGTATTATCCATAATACAAAGACTTAAGAAAGTTGGTTTAGAATTTTGTGGAGAACATTCCGAAAAATTAATAGAAACTATGCAATTACAAAGTGAAGAATTCTTTCAACGTTATCACAGTTCTTGTCTGGAAGAAATTTGTTTATTTTTGGATAATGAATCATGGACTGTGGTGGATTCTTTTGCTAATATTTTACAGTTACCGGTGAGATTTGAAATACATTTGAAGTTTAAAACTTTAATAAAAATGTTTTAATTTATAGGAATTTCGTTCCATACGTCATACGTTAAGACGTCATAAATCTACTCCTATTGCCTTGTTGGTTACCAGTTCAACTTCAGCCAATAATTCTCCTACTAGTAATAACAATTGTGATGAATTAGTATCGGTTCACTCTCAGGATGGTGGCAGTTCCATTTATGGTTCCTATGGTTATTTTTTACGTTTCAGTGAGAAAAGTTCACCATTTGATGGTGGTCTTGATGTAGCTATGTTAGAAGAAGATATTCTATCGGGTATTGTTGATGAGGCTTCCTGTTACTTTAGTGAAGAAGAAAGTGATGATGATCATAAAAGTTTGCAAAGTAAAGATTATGATGATACAACAAATCAACAATTGATAGTAAATAATACAACACTAAATGTATTTCGTTGCATTGGACGTTATTTACAAATGTGCAAATTATTGCATTGTATATCACCCAAAATCATAGCCAGCATGTTGGAATTAATGGATTTTTATGCTTATGCGGTACATGAAATATTTGCAAAGGATTCGGTGAGTTCTATCTCTTGAAATTTGATTATTTAAAAGTATAGAAAAAATATATATATATTTTTATCATTAGCCGGTACAAATGGATAATTTTTATTCGCACAAATTGGAACAAAAGTTGGAAAATGTTAGAATAAATATATTGCCAAATATAAAAATTTGGCCTTTAAATTTTTCCTCATTGGTAAGAAAATTAGTGAATATTTATTTCAATAACGCAATTAAACAACAATGCATTTTTTTAGATAAATAATGAACTTGCTAATCCTGATACCTTATACGGTCTTTCCCATCGTATTGTGGCCGTTGAAAGCGGTCACTGTATGACTCAACAATTCCATATATTACACAACTATTTAAATCATTTGTTACCCTCTCAAGATAGATCAATGCTTAGTTCTTATTTTGATTATATTGATTTTATGTCAGATGTAGCGCGTCCAGTTTATACTTGTGTAACTTCCAGAATTTTTGATTTACCCGCCATTTTGGCGATGATTGCTAAAGTGAAATGGGATGTTAATCATGTTAGTTTCCAACATAATGCCTATATTGATATAATGAATAGGGTGAGTGGATTTTATTTATAATTTTATAATAAACAAATTTGATGTTTATATAAATGTTTTATTTTAGAATATACAAAATTTTGCCATGCGTTTGGAGGAAATTGCTAAAGAAATTACTATACCTGCAGAACCAGTTTGGCAATCAATGGCTCATGTGGCTACGCATCTACTGGTGGAGGGGTAAGATTTTTATTTTATTACATTTTTGATTTAGTGAAATATATTTACTTAAGTTGAAATTTGTAACCGATTATGGCCTAAATTTAACTAATATAAAACTAATTTTCGTCCCAGAAAAAAAAAACGAAATGTGAATTGGTTGTAAATGGTATTTTTAAATACTTAATAGTATAGATTCAGAATCATATTGTAAGAGTGATAAAAATTCATGTGAAAAAACTTAATTCAAATTTTTAGATGTGAATTTTTACATTATCACATGACCTCCAATGAATCGCTAATGTAAAATTCATGAATTCCGTAAATTTAACCTGATCTTTTCGCTTAAACCCATGAAATATTTTCATATTTATTTTTGTGTGAAACTGATGATAAAATCTATTGGAACGATAAATTAGATCCAAGAAAGCATTTTATGATTTATTCTAAAAATGGGAAGTAAGTGTGTTTTTTAATTTTTTGGTACTTGTTTTTGGTACATTTTTGCATTTTTGGAAATTTTTCTCATCTGTTACAAAGTTTCATGAGGTCTCAGAAAAGTACCAATATAAAGCTTTTACACCTTTTACATCCAAATGGTCCAATTTTCAAAAAAGTACCACATACAGATCCGTATTTATTTTTGTTTAGGTCCTTTTTAATTACATTTCTTTAATGTTATCCAAATAAAAATCACTGGAGGGGAGTCCCGGATGCCAAATTCAAGGAATTTACATTTAATAAATATATAAGTGATTTTTTGTTTTTAATTTAAAATCGAATTTAGTAATTTTGAGCTCTTTCTCTTCATTTAACCAAGATATAAGCAATTTTAGTTTTTTTTTTTATTCATTTCTTCATTGTAATATAAAAAGCCTTGTATTTGTCAATTAAAATATATTCATATTACAAAGCAGTTTTCCTGAATTAAATTTAAAATTTAATATACACAAAATACAAAAAATAATATTAAAAAATATAATAGTTAAATATCTAGGTTTCCCCAACCCAAAAAAACTCGAATATTAATTCAATTAAAAAATAATTATTGATCCCAGTAGTGATTGAGATTTGAGATTACTAATAAATGATTAAAGTTGAACAGAAAAAAGAATAATCAATTTTAGCCTAAAAGCATTGTTAGAATGCGAGAATATTCTTAATTCCAAAGGCAGAAAATTCCAACTTCGAGCTACTCTAACAATAAAAGATCGTTCAAAAATTGAAATATAAATCCTCGAGATTACAATTTGTGGGTTTCTTGTAGAATGTGTAAATGAAAATTTGCTATATAAAGGTAATCTACTCTTCCTCATTCTGTAAAAAAATAATAAGTTTCTATAACCTGTGTAATCTTCAAACGAACAACGGAGAAAACGTTTGAAGTATTCAGAAATATTTTCTATGAAAAATCCTACTAAGCTTGGACAAAATGTAAGAAAACGTAAAAAATTGAAGTGGTCACAGGATTTATTCTTTTTGCTTATCTCTTTACAAATTTAACAATTTTTCCAGTTTGTTACGAAATGTTCAATTGTATTAATTTTTTCTTTTTGAGCAACTAAAAAAATTAGAAAAATAAAAAAAATGCATTTAAAATTTTTTCCCCAACAAACAGATTTTCCAACGTTAAAAAATGCTCAGCTGGCGGACGAGCTCTTATGCAACTTGATTTTACCAATTTTATGTCTATACTCGAATTAATCTCGAATCAAAAATACACAGAATATCGTGCATATGTTGATGTCTTTATAAAAGCCTACTATTTCTCAAACGAACAACTGGAAGCATGGATTATGGAACAAAAAAGTTTAGAAACGCCACAATATTCAAATAAACAACTAATGAATCTTATACAATGTGTATGTGTTAGCGATAAAAGGACACGACAAAAGTTACTTAATCTATTGGGCAGCAATACAAGTGGTGGAACTGGTGTTGGAGCTGTTAATTTAAATACAAGTACAACTGCTACATAGCTGACAAGCACAAATACAAATAGAAATAATGATGATCATTATGTTAATTTACAAGTCGATGTGGACATGTAAAGTTAGAGTACTGTGTAATTTACATAAAGTAAAATGTAAGTGATTGTTTTTAAAAATTTGTTTGCAAATTATGTTAAAAATAATTATACATATTTAAATAATTTTCTTGTATTTGGGATAGGAAATCACAAATGTTATTATTGTATAGTTTCTTATTTTTTTTTTTAATAGTTAAAT